>JAIPRM010004400.1:0-23069 GCA_025469315.1 Stegophylla sp. TES_Ste_2020 | reverse complement strand
CAGGACGTATGGTCACCCTAATCTACACATTTATTGTTTTTAAATTTATTTTGATAGCTATTAGCTGAAAGTTTATCTTATTTTGATCGAAGAGGGACAACGCACGTCTTTAATCTTTTGAGCTAGTAAAATATGTTTACTTGGAATCTAATTATTTCATAATTGGATTCAATATAGTTTTGTCATACGTAATATTTAGGGTCGCCAGATTTCAATATTCAAAATATGACACAAAAAAATGAATTATGTCTATTCTCCTTCAGCCTTCCCATCCAAATAACTGATCCTTTTTACATTAAAATGTTTTTCTTTGTTAATTTCTATATCAATCTTCTATTATATTTAAATAATTTTTCAACAGGATAGGTTGATAACAAACGTATACTAAATAAAGTGTAAACATAACGTTTTTAAACTTAATAAAATTATTAAAAAAAAAAATTATTCTGGCGATACCTAGCTATTAACCACTTACACTAATTTTATAAAAATACCAGTATATATAATTTAACCTTACAAGACTTATTATTGGTTGTTGAAGTTCACGGTGTATAATATTCATTAGAAGAATGAATATATTTTAATATTGACTGGTATCTTAAAGGTCAAAGGGATATATATATATATATATATTCATTGTATAAATAATTTTTTGAAAAACGGGACATGTGCCCCAAAGAGAGTTGTCGGGACAACGGGACCTTTTATTAAAATATGGAACGTTCCTGTATTATACGGAACGTCTGGCAACCCTAAATTTACAATAATTTTGTTTGAAATATATAATTACATACCTAGTAACTTTAGGGACCTATGGGAGGGTTATACCCGGAACAAAACAATTTCTTCTCGGCGCTTAGATATGCATCTATATTATATTAGTGATTCAAGTGGGAAATTTCAATTTAGCAATTTCCATTTTAGACATTTCTAAAGTGGAAATTCTTGCTCTTCGGAAATTTCTTAGAGAAATTGTATAATAAAAATATTTGGATAAAAGTTTTTGTTTAGGTAAATATTATTTTGATAAGACATATTTATAAGAGTAAGAGTATAATATGAGTGCATAGTTATTTTGTATAAATATACGTAAACTGTAAAGTATAAAGTTTGTAAAGTGTAAAGCAATTTTCAAAAAATCTGGGTGGGGCTATGAGTAGGTTTGAGGGGGCTTAGCTCTCCCACGCGCTCTCCTCCTAATTGCGCCTATGGGCTCAATATTGATTTGTCAATCGATGAATCATGTGAATCATGTCGTGTAGAATATACATTTTTTTATAGTGTCGCCCAGTGAAAATTCCTTAAAATATTCACTGAATTATACTTTGAAAAACTTTTAACTTTTATACGAATTATGGGTTTTGCGTTTTTGGGGGATAAAACGACAAGAAAAAAAAAATAATAAACTAAAATCTGAAATAAACAACGACAACTGCATAAATAACGATAATAATCGAAAATAATTTTTGAAATAAGAATATAATATCAGTTGGTGATTTTCACAATTTACATCTCGAGTGCTTGTAAATGCGTATTTTCAAAATTAATATAAATGTTTAGATTATTCTTTAAATTAACAAGTTTGGCCTCGTCGCGTGAAAATATTGGAGAAATCTGTATGTAAATACAATAAATAGGTTTTGGTCAGTTTGGATGCACCAAAATAAATAGGCAAATAAATATAAAAATATATTTATATATTTTGATACAAATATATTTATATGTGATAACAAAAATACTGAAAAATCTCTAAAATTCTAAATAATACGAGGCACTACCAGAAAGTAAGAGTACTAGATTTTTCTATTTTTTAAAAAAATTGTATTTAAAAAAAAAATTACAGTATTTTATAATTATAGAATAACATCTCACTTATTTTTTTACATAATTGCCTTCCCGTTCTATGCAAGTTTTGAGCCTTGGCACAAGCTTTTTGATACCCTCTTCGAAAAATAATTATTAATATTATTAATAATTCGTAATAGATTTTTAATGCTTATGGTGTATTCATAAAGACATTTATTACTTAACACACACACACACACACACACACACACACACACACACACACACACACACAAACACAATTATCGAGTACGATAAATATAACCAAATCGACAATTATTATTATTGTTTATTCATAGAAGCTCTACTCAGAATCGTTTTATTGAAGAATTAATTTATCGATTCTTTAAAATGCAATTCACTCAACAAAAGATCGAAGAACATTTATAGTGCGAACTGCAATGGATTTCCGGCTTTGTATTTAATGAAGTAGTACTGAGTATTAATGTTATTCATAATTGTTATTATTATGATCATAAAAATTAATTTAAAATAGCTTATTAAGTCTTCGTCGACGCATTATAATATGAGGTCACGTAAAGAGCATAGTTATGTAAAAACGGAATTGCTATGGTTTTTCTAACAATCATGGCATAATTATTATTACAAGTTATACAGACACATAGATCTATGACAGATATCGGTATAGACTACAGACTGTATAAAATTTTGAAACCGACTGTCATAGCAGTTTTATTATGCTGAGTTTAGAATATACTCCCAGGCCGCAAAATATGTCGGAATTTTAATGTATGCGCGAGTGCATGTATGTGTGTGTGTGTGTGTGTGTGTGTGTTTCTGTGTTTCTGTCCAATTGTCAACTTTGAAAATGTATAAAAGTAAAATTTGACTTATTATTTTTGAGAATTTTTCAGTACCGCTCTTAATATACATGAATATGTTTATATTAAATTTTCGGGTCTTAATATTCAGACTTTAAAATTGTATGAATTAAAAACGAGAAATTTCTATTATTTTTAAAGTTTTGTACTTACCTCAAAATTAGTCAAATATTTTTGAAAATTTTATGAGATGTGTGCGTGACTATTTTTAGTAGTTGGTGAAACAAATTTCTACAATTAAACATTTAATGCTGCAGCCTCGTATCTCGCAACATCCTACATAACGCTTGTGTAGATCACAGACACTTTTTTTTCTGATAAATAGTATTTCAATCCATTTTAAATAAGAAAATTTCAAAAATCCTGTCCACTATTTACACAACTAAACGGTCAATATTAGGTTCCTACTTTTAATAACGTTTGACAGTGCACAACCGACGTCATACCTCATAATGAAAAAAAAAATATGTATTAAAACCGTTCATCGTGCGGTGACGTGGACGAAGTGAAACAAAACGAATAAGAAGATGAAAAATATAATTGGCCTTCTGACCGGGAAAGTCTTTTGATTAAAAAGGATCAAAAGGGATTTTGAGAACACGAAACGTTAGGATCCCGAGGAAGAGAGAAGAAAAGGTACGAGAAAACTATCTTTACAATAACGAAACGTTAAAGGCGGATCAACAATACCCTCGGACGAGTGGTATGACCTCGTTAAACCGCCGTGATATTTTTATTTTATTTTTTTTTTTTCATCCCCGTCACAGAAGTAATTTGACTACGTGGATTCGCGAATGACTTTAATACGTGAATACGAACAAAATATCAAAACGAATTATCGAGGTCATGCGAC
The DNA here is from genome assembly GCA_025469315.1 of Stegophylla sp. TES_Ste_2020. Classification (NCBI taxonomy): domain Eukaryota; kingdom Metazoa; phylum Arthropoda; class Insecta; order Hemiptera; family Aphididae; genus Stegophylla; species Stegophylla sp. TES_Ste_2020. The sequence goes on along the minus strand of JAIPRM010004400.1, from coordinate 19,529 downwards.
TGTATAATGATTTCACATCAATTATTCTTCATGAATTTTTCATAATATTAAAATATTCTTATTAGTCATGATTGTTATGAGAGCTGATTAGACATTTTTTTTAAGCAGCAATTTTATTCATTATATTGTTTTAGTTTGATTAAAGATAAAAAGACAGTAGTATAGGATCATAATATATTTGGATTACCTACGCATTCATAAAAAAAAATTCAGACTATAACCACATAATATAGACTATGTATTGGTTCATGTCAAGGATTATCCAAAATATATAAAAAAAATATTTAAAAACATTACAAAAGAGTGTGTATATATATATATATATATATATATATATATATATATTAGCGGAAAAATGATACTCTTAGATTCCCATTTAAAATTTAGAATATCAGACACCAAACAATTATACTTTTGCAAAGGAAAAATCATTTTAGTGGGGATAGAATAGTTCAATCAATAAATTGATTATAATGGCCAATTCAGCATAGACGAATTTCTTCATTTTTAATGGTGGGAGGGGGGTAGTGGGAGGAAATATGAAAAATTAAACATAATAACACAATAATGTAAGTTACCTTTTGGCACAAGAAAATTCTGAAAATGTAAAAAAAAAAATTTGAACATTTTTCTAACTTTATCTTTTCTATTATTTTTTCCTTTTCTTTATTTATTAGATAAAAAAGTAAAGTGTAGATAAGTAAGTCAGATACTTTGCACCACGGACAATCTTCCCTCGTTGTGTCATATACTCATAGTGTTCGTTCATATTTAAAATTTTTACACAAATTTGCAGAAATTCTTGAATTGTTAAGTAGGTATGTTGAAGGATCATTTGTCTTAAATAAATATCAAAAGATTGACCAATTTTTAGGTCTGTTCCTTGACTGAACGGAATTTTTAGACGAATATTGCAATCTGGCAAAGAAATTTCATACAAAAATAGTAAACTCACTCCACTTAAAATTTAAATATTCGACTTTTTACTTTATTCAATTCTTTTATAACTCATTGGTTTGAATGCCGGCATTTTATGTAAGCAAAATTGCAAACAATTTTGTTCAAAAGTCATTATATTAATCATTGTGAGAGAAGCCGTGCTACCGGCAAGTGTAACTGTTTTGTAAATAAATAATTATTATTATTTTCAATCGCGCGAATAATTGTGGGCGAAACTTTTGAAGGACTCGTGGACCGGTTCAAAAGACCTTCTTCTGGCGATCCAAAGCTAAAAGGGGGGGGGAAGGCGATAGAGAGTGAATTTCGATGTAGTCAAGACCAATAATAATTTTCTATACCTACTCGTTCTGTTGGTTTGGTTTGTGTAGGTCAGGGATTCTCAAACTGTGGTACGCGTACCCCTTAGGGGTACTCGAAATTTTTTATGGGGTACGAGTCTGGCCAATAAACCTTTAAATTAAAATAGAGGAAAGAACTCTAAAATCTATAAGTACCCTTCTCACTAATTTCTTTGAAAATAAGCGATATTAGTTTTTAAAAATTTTTGTGGATCATTTTTTAATAACTTAATCTTAATGGAATAAAAATGTATGTAAATCTGTAAAAATTCTTTACTATATAATTTGGTTTAGTAACTAAGAAGGGGTACTCAAAAAAATATATTTGTAAAAAGGGGTACAGTGTTCATAAAACTTTGAGAATCCCTGGTGTAATCACGAGACATGTGTCAGCGTAGTGTAGTATATCTATGTATATCGAATCTATTCAATTTGTTGACAAATTTTTTTCCAATATTGAATTCAAAACAATATGAATTCTTATAAAAATAAATCTATTTTAAGTTTTTAATCTCGATTAATGGCAACCACGTTTTTCAACGTAATTAGAAAAAAATGTAAATGCATTTTTGTTATTATTGTATAGCATTTGAAATTGGTTATTGTTTAAAGGGTTGAAAATTGTATACAAACTGACAATTTATAGCCCTATAAAATATTTCACTGAATCTTCGGTCAGAATCGTTTTTATTAAATTATTTTCTTCTCAAAAACTCTCAAATAAAACTTCAACACAACCATCGCGAGTAACTTATCGTAGGAGCTAATTATGTCCAGTTTTTCTCACATACATTGTAAAAAATATTTGCGAACCAGATGGTATTATTTGCGTCGCAATTTGTGTTAGATTGACCGAAATTATTATAATCGCACAGAAATTTACCCTGTGGCGTAAACTGGGGGTAGCACGGGGTCGCACTTGCAACCCCAAAAATAATGTAGGAGTTGCAAAAGTATATTTTCGCGATCCCTTGAAAAATATAATACGAATAACGAATACGAATCTAAACATGAAGTCCTTATAAAAATTATGATTTTATTCCATATAATTCATTAGGACTAGAAATATAGGTATCTAGTCTTTTTGATATATTTTTTTATACTGTATTATTTATGTTTTTTCATAAGAATCAGGAGGCACTAATCTGTTACCATAAACAATAATTTATTATAACCACGAATGATAGGATAAACAGAAGGGAAGCTTTCCTCCACTCTCTACTCCAAAAACGGTCCAAAATTTGATGAAATTAGCAACGTTACCAAAAATAAATACATTTCCTATTTTTTTAAGATTTTTGTAGTTTATTACTACCCCGCTAATTTCAAATTATCAAAAAATGTTAACATTGATAACTGATATTCAACAAAACTGATATTATTATAAAATTAACAGTTTAGCCTGAATATTTAATAATAATTATTATATTTTCAAATCTAATTGTACAACTACTCCATAATTGGAAGAAGGGGATATGGGGTGCTTAGGGATTCACAAGTGAATTTTTTATTAACTTTTGCAACCTCTTAGACCTCATCCACATTACGACACTGAATTTACCCTTTTTATTTAGATAACAGTCTACTCTAGAAACTAGTTTCAGCCAGTCGAGTTGAGATTTGTTTTACCAATGTAATAAAAACGTTTATGAAGATTAAAAAATTAGAATGAGTTAATCCTGCCAACAATCGAATAATCTCGATTTTCGAATTTTGGAACTCTCAGCATGTGCTCGTTGGAATATTACACCTTTATCTGGTGTGATCAAACGATGGTTCTCATTCCACGTATTTTAAGTCAAATCGATTATTTAAAAATTTAAAGCGAAAAATCGTACTTTAATACGGATTCTAAATTCCATCTTCGGTCGTAGGTTACGCGTTTTTCGATTCCAAATCCTTTGAAATATCTTTTCTTTTTTATACGTTTACCCCTAAGAAAACTTGTAATTTTTTTTTTTTTGTATTAGCTGACTTTTAAATGTTGATCTGATGACACTGATAACAATATATTATGTTCCGCGCAAACATTCCCCGGAAATTACTACTTGGGTTTGACGTACGTTTAGTAATACATTCCACACACATACCGACAGCCTAACAACTCGTCGTACAATGTACGATCACACTACCCCCCCCCTCAATACTTCCTCTTGTATTACACATTCGCAGAGATCATAAATGTAACACGATTAAGAAATTCTCTCTCTCTCTCTCTTTTTTTTATTTAGATTATTTTATATGTACACGTTTTCGTATAGAAATATTTACACAAAAATTTCGAAAGGAAATCTATTGAATCAGAATTAGTCTTCATTATATAATTTTGGGATATCATTTTTCTAAATTATCAATACTTTTTCCTAAATTTTGGCAAAACTACCCAAATTTTGACTAAAATGTTATTATTATAATTATTATTTTTATTTAAACTTTAAAAAAATTTAAATCTATATGGATAATATTATGAAAAACATTTTGGCTAAAGAACATTTTAATTTTTTTATCCAACACCTGTTTATCATCAAAAATTTTGTTTTTCTGTCCTCAGTTAATAGTGGGATATAAAACTGAATGAGCAAAAATTAAAAAAAAAAAAACTGTAATAATAAACTTCATAATTATTAAGTTAAATTTTCTTCTGATCTCTACACAGAATAGTTATATTGAAGAAGTTGCTCATAATTTCTTTAAAATCTAACACGTCTACTAAATCCAACCTGAGGAGCAAAGAATACCCATGGTGAGAACAGGAGAAGATTTAAGACACATCGATCAATGCAGCTGCATAAGGTGACCAATTTTAGAGAGGCTGCAAAGTTTTATTGGTTATTTTCCTTGTTTTGATTCATTTTACTTTACATTTTACGGAAACACTTATTCGTACATAAGTAATAATACTAAAATTTTATTATAGCAACTTAATATATAGAAATGTGTAGGTATATAATTTGTACACGTTTTCGTATACAAATATTTGTCCATAAGTCTTAACCAGCATTTTTTTGAATCTCAATTTGCCTAGATGTTACTTATGAGACATAATTTTTCGAAAATTTTCAACAGTTTTCTTAAAATTTGAGAAAAACTTCTAAAAATTTTGATAAAAAATATTCGTCTTTTTTCAAACGAAACTTTATGAATATATAAATGTAGATAGACAATAGTATGAGAAATATTTTTGCATGCGAATTTTTTTTTTTCTTTCAATTTGTTTTCTTTCTTCAGTTAACAGTGTAATACAATACTGGTCGAGTAAAAATATATTTTTTTTTTTTTTTGTTTTAATAACAAACTTAATAATTTTGTATAATTTATAGTTTGTTAAATTGACTTGAATAAACTGAAGCTCTTCTCAGAACTTTATTTTATAAGAGTCTTATTGAAGAAATGATTTGTTATTTCTTTATATTCAATACACCCATAAGAGTCTACCACTCGAGGAGAGAAGAATGCCCAAGTTTCGAAGTACGTCCTATTTATATAATTTCAAATGTAAAATTCGCCAATCCAAACAAACATTCACGACGGTTATTTATACAATCAACTGTCAATCAATCTATTATATAGTAGTATGGATAAAATTAACTGTGTTTCGTGAAAATTTATCAAACATATATATCTTTTATTACTTATTGTATGACATTAATTAGTATCCATTATAGGAAAAAAAAACAAAATTTTCATAATTATATATTTATATTATATTATTTAATTTTTTATCATGTTTATTATACAATATACATGATTGTGAATGTAACATTACATGCATGTTCTATGGACTCATTGAAACCTATAAATATTTTATATGCCAAATTTATTACTTAGTAAAATAAATACATTTGAAATACATACTAGTTAAAATATTGACTTCCTCCTCCCGAAATTTTTTTTTTCAGGCACACCCCTGAACTACACGATAAGATTATCTGCATAAGATAATTATGAAAACAACATTACTTTTAATCACATGCCGTTAATTATAATAGAAACATATTTTATATTCTACTGTTACTTATTTCAATCGAATTAAAATTCGCAAGATAAATTATGTAAGTGTAATATCTTAAAATAAATCAAAGTAAAGATGTCAAAAAAATTATAATAATTCACTAATTTCAGCAACTATTTTATAATGTAAGCCTAAGATGCCTGTGCTCTTACTACAATTTTCGAAAGGCACCTGTCAACGGTGTTTAATTTTTGTTTTTATATATGCATTGAATCTATTATTAAATCCACTTAAAAAATATATGCCTTTAAGGAACAGAGACATTTTTGGCTATAGTGTAGTTATTCCCCGAACTAAAAGTCTGCGCATGCCTTCAGAGTATTCTGTAATATGAAAAGGCTTCAGAATCGAAATTAAAGTGCCACACCACACCAAAATTTGCTATGGTTTTAGTCTATTAACTATCCAATAAATAATTCAGTATTCTTTTTTTTTTTTAACATATGACACTAATTTTTTTGTCAACTAAATATTTAGACGCTTCTTTGGTGTCAAGCTTTTTTCGATATGCCATTTTTGATTTAAGTTGTTTCCAACGATTTGAATTAAAAACTAATCACATCCAAGAACTAGATTTTATTCAAAAACTTTATAAAAAAATATCGTGGCATTTTAAGAAAGTTAAAAATAAATACATTTATTTTATGGTAAAATAATATACAAATTATACAAATAATACAACTCACCTAACCTCTATATTGTCATCAGTAAATTAATTATTATTACGTTTTGAAGTATTATTTTCAATTTAATAGTCACACTTTTAAATATAATTTGAATTTCTTTAACATCTAGTCCAGTGGTTTCCACACTTTTTTTACACACGGCACATCAATATTAGTTATAATAAGTCACGGCACACTTTCGATAAGCATTGTCTACTTCTAGTGACATATGCAGTGAAGGACTTATCCTTATTAACCCTTTTGACTACCTATTATATAATTTTTTTTTTTTTGAGCATAATATTTTAAAGTCTGTAATTTCTTTAGTTTTCTTTAACAGTATACTATTACAGTATTCTATAACAGTTACTTAAATGGTGTAACACTAGAAAGAATCTTGCTCACAAGACATTTCACTTAGTAAAACCAAAATAATCACTTTGTGAGGAAACGGGAAGCTATAAATAAAATATTAAGATTCTATAATTACTGTTCTTTGTGATACATTGTTTAATAAGATATAACAATATTATTTAATTATGTTTAATTTAATTTATTGAAAATTTTGGAGGCACATCTACACATTATCAAGGCACACCCTTTGGGAAACACTGATCTAGTCAGATCATTATATCCTTGATATTGATACATTGATGTATTGTTTTGTTTATACTCTAATCTTTTCTAATATGCTTTTTTTTTTTTTTTTTTTTTTGATAAAAATCTATTTAATTCGAACATATTTATGACATACAAATCTTCATCAAAATTGCATTTTTCCCTGTGATTTTTGTTATGTAAAGTATGCAATGGAACAATTTTACTTTGTTGATTACTTTATAAAGATATGATATGTTATAAAAACGAATACTGAAATATCCAAAGTCTCATATGAAATGTCAAAACTCAATAAAAATATATATAATACTCTGGGTTTAATGTCAATACGTAACCATTTCTTCTACATCGTATTTATTGTATATTTTCTGTAGCCTTTAGTGTAGAATCTACTCGTGTAGAAATGAGAATCTCATATAATTTTAATTATTCTTCTCTTAAAAAAAAAATACATATTTTCCTGGACACCCGATTTTTGCAACGATGATATCTTAAACATTTCGATTCGACAAAATTCGGACACGTTTCGGGAGTACAGCGAGATCAGATTTTAAGGGTACGGTATTAATCTCCGATCGAGCACGCAATTACTGGTGGAGAATAATTGTTCCGAGACTTAGGGTGTGATAGTGTAATATTACCATAACCTTCAACGTGGTCCTGAGGAAAGACGACGTAGTACGTGTGGTGGACTTGGATGAGACAAAGAAAGAAAGAAAGAGAGAGAGAGAGAGTGAGTGACGCTGAGGGATGGAGAAACGATTAAACTATATAATACTAATATTATGTATAGATGTACGTGTACGCGGACACGATCGAGAAATCTCCTTTCGTTGTCGCAGCAGCTGCTGCTGGTGCCGGGAAGAACTTTGACCTTTGACGGGATTACAATAATATGATTTACGTCTCAGCCGCGACCGCCACTAATTGAACCCAGTAATCTCCATGAGTCGTGACCTACGCACGCTCTGCACACTCGCGGTAATATAGGATTCGTGTGTACAGAAGTAATAGTCTTGTAAGTGCGAGTCTCAATAATAATAATTTTAATAATAATAACAACAACAATATAATTGTTGTGCCCACCCCCGAGCTCGTCCACTACTCGGCGACGACGACGACGACCGTCGACCTAATGTAACCGGCGCGCGTGTCGAAATCAAAGTTTAAAAAAATATTATTTCAACGAAACGCTTTTCTCTCGTTTTTTAACTCGGCACACGGATTCTATATTGTATAATAATTACTACTCTGAGAAACACTAGTTTTCACGTTCATAGTTTTTACCATCTTTATTATATACTTTGAAATATACGATTAGGTACGATCGACCGACGCTTGGAGTTTAAATTGGATAACACCGACATTACGAGACTATAAACACAAACAGAAACGTTTTCGTCGTGTGTAGTAAATCGTACCCATATAATTTCATAAGAATATTTTACTTCGGGCACTAAGGAGGCCGACAAAAATCAAGAATATCGGCTGTAAATGGGAGATGGGACTCTATTCCAAAACAGACCGTGAACGCGTTATGTGCGGTCGAGAAGATTAGACAGTTTCTTCGTACACTTAAAAGTCGATTTTATTTCACCTGTTGGTCGAAACGAATGGATGAGAGCACGTGTCAGAGGTTATTTTAGATGTCTAAAAACATCACGTGTTACTTCAAAAACAAAATTAACATGTATATGCCATATATATATATATATATATATATATATATATATTAGACTACCTGTTAAAAAAAAGAAAAAAGAAATGGAAAGTAAAAAGTTTATGAAAATTACTCATTCACAATTATAATTTTACTGACAAACATGATGAATTAAAAATATTGTGTGTATTGCACATTAAAAGCTCATTCATAGCTCTTTAATAATAATAATATTTATTCCACAAACAATAAACATTACAAAATAAATTCTTTAAAAAACAATTCACGAATACTTAGTAGATAATAATTATTATTAAATTATTTTATTTGTTTTAAACATAATTGATTATTTAAACTTTAATTTTATTTATATTCTCTAAGTAATTTGTTTACTGGCTAAATTAGTGTTATGAATCCATCAAAGGGGTACTGTTAAGTAGATAAAATGAGTCGATAGCAAGTATCTAAAAATTAGAATAAAATACGAAGAATTTAACTCATTTTTTTTAAAAAAAATCACACTCCTAGAAAATAATAACTGGAATATAATGAAAACCCCATGTATTTTAAATATCAAATTTAAGTGCTCACCGATTAAAATAAAAAAATGTTTTGGTCCTAAATTATACTTTATTTTTTTTTTTTTGAGATGTGTAAATTTTTTTTTATATGGTGGAGAGAAAACTTGTTTTTAAGTCTAATATATATACAATAAGTAAATGAATTAATAAAACCGTAAAATTTACTTACATTTTAACGCACTGATATGTTCTAGAATAAAATACGTAACACTTCGTGTGTTTTGAATAGTAACTTAACGTAAGTACGAATTTTGTTGTATACCTATAAGAAAATATGAAAGTAAAAAAAAAAACCGGACATACTTTGCGCACGATGGTTGTACTTCGCTCGTCGGGATGTTCTTCGCACGTTGGGTGAGATTCTCTTGATGAGTGTATTGAATTTTAAAGAAACGATAAATCTTTTCTTCAATAAGACGATTCTAAATGAAAGAAGTTAATAATGATATAAAGAACAAATGAGAAAAAAAAATCTAAGAAAAATGTCCAAATTTTTTTTTTACATTTCCAAAATTTTCTTGCGCCAAAATCTTTCTGATAATATTTTCTATCTATGTTTAAATTTTCACATAGTTCGGATCAAAACATGATGGTTTCCAAGTCGTTTTTGTCAAATTTTGGGTAGTTTTTTTCAAAAAAAAAAAAAATAAAAAATTGAGAAATTCAAAAAATGACCTCTTTAAAGTACCATCTAGAAGCAAATCCGGTTTCAAAAAGTTGTTGATCGAAACTTTTGGACAAGTATTTTCATACGAAAAGATGTACACAGAAAAAATAAAAAAATTAAAAAAATAAACATCATTGTAAAAACACTTCGTTAAAAATCTAAAATAATATAAGGAAGTTTGACTTCTACTACGAGAATAAGTAAATCCAATCAATTGGTTATAATTATTTCAAATAATGGACCATAAATAGCGTGTTGAGTAATGATATTATTTATTTTCTCGGAAAAAATTTCTGATCAAAATCGACACCAAATAGTTTAAAATACGTTTTGCAGATAAGTATAAAAGAGTAATTAAATAATTTATGACTCTCGAAAAAGATAATGGAAATTTAAATTTTAGACTTTGGAAATAAAATAATGCTATTCAATTTTATTCACCACCTATTAAGTGGAAGATAAAATCCACCGTTGCCACGTATGTTTAAACCAAAATATAATAGCACGTTGTTAACGACACAAACAAGTGCCTCGGGGTGCGATTCACGGTTTACGAGCACGTCATATTATAATACGAGGTAGTTTGTGATTTAATTAATTTGGTCTACTGTACTATCCGTGTACCACTCAAAACCGCCTACGACGTCACATGAAGGATGAAACACGATTACGATTTCTTGTGATAGACACCATGCACCTGAAGTGAGAAATATTTTTTGCCTTAAAATGTGTCAAATTTATAAACAATTTTTAACACCTATAAAAACGGTTAGGAAAAATTGTAGTTCAATTAGTTTTACCAAAATTTAATTACACTATATAGGTGTAAGTGAAAAACATAAAATTCGTGAGAAAAAAGGGTTTCAAAACAAATGAAACAGAAAACTCACATTTTTTGATACACGTAAAATCGATTATTAAATTGAAATGCAAATAAAATAGAAACAAATCCCAAATTCCGAACGCAATGAAGTAACCATTTTTTTTTTCCATGGTATTTATTTTTAGATTCTGAACGAAGTGAAGAAGCTAGTGTTTTTACAATGATGTTTATTTTTTATTTATTTTTTTTTTCTGTGTACAACTTTTCGTATGGAAATACTTGTCCAAAAGTTATGATCAGTAACTTTTTGAAACCGGATTTGCCTCTAGATTGTACTTTAGAGATGTCATTCTTTGAATTTCTCAATTCTTCAATTTTTTTTTCTTTTGGAAAAAACTACCCAAAATTTGACAAAAACGATTCAGAAATCATCATTTTTTGATCCGAGCTATATGAAAATTTAAACATAGATAAAAAATCATATAAGAAAGAATTTGGCACAAAAAAAATTTTGAAAATGCGAAAAAATTATTTTTAAAATTTTTCCAACACTTTTAGATTCTGGACGAAGAGAAAAGATGTTTTTAACTAGCGTTTTTTACAATGATTTTTTTTATTTTTTTATTTTATTTATTTTTTTCTGTGAACTCTTTTTCGTATATATATACATTTTTTTTAAAAAAACTACCCAAAATTTGACAAAAAACACTCGGAAACCAACATTTTTTGAACCAAACTTTATGAAAATTTAAACTTAGATAGGAAATAATTCGAGGAACATTTTGGCGCAAGAAAATTTTGAAAATGTGAAAAAAAAAATTTGGACAATTTCTTAATTTTTTTTTTTCATTCAATTTTTTTTCTCTTTATTTATTAGATAAAAAAAGTAAAGTAAAGTAAATTAAAGCAAAGTAAAGGCAAGAAAGCCGGACATAATTTGCACCACGGATATTTTTCGCTCTTCGCGTCAGATACTCTTGGTAAGTATATTGAAATTTACGAACATTATTGGTCTTTATATTACTAACTTCTTTCGTTCAGAATCGTCTTATTGAAGAAATAATTTATTGTTTTTAAAATTTTTCACATCCTTCAAGAATATCTAACCCGAGGAGCGAAGAATATCCGTAATGCAAAGTATGTCCGGCTTTTTTTAATTTTAGATTCTAAGCAAAGCGAATAAGCTTTTAAATTTATACACTGAATTTTTTTCATTTATTTTTTCCAAGGGTTGACATTTGTCGCTTTAATTGTTGGCGGTTTATTGGGCCAATTATTGAGGCCATGGTAACTATGGTAACGTGGGAATCATGACAACGTGATAATTATTGTTACGCGATTATTTTAAAATAACTGAATATCTTCGTTTTATTTGAGAATCGTTTTATTGAATAAATGATATATCGTTTCTGTAAAATTCAACACCCACCCGGAAATCAAAGTTTATCACGAAATATGTCCTGTTTTTTTTTTTTTTTTTTTTTTTTTTGATTATGAATTTATATATATTTTTTTACTTTTTATTTAGGTTAGAAACGGGTTTCTAGGGAACCGAAAAAAGTAATTTCTCAGGTCAACTACCCTAAGATTTTGGAAAAATGTTTTGGAATATATCTGTTGCTAATATTTTAAATTCTTCAACGGATTACATGAATTCTTTTACCAGAAGCTTTACAAACAATCCTCAATCGAATGCTATACCCTTGCAACAAAATCTCCAATTTTTATTTTTATTAGCACCCGTTAAAAATTAAAATATATTATTTAATCAATAGACTTTGTTGTAAATAAATACCTAGAATTATTTTTATCTTACCAGTTGCCATTTGTATCATTACTTTTATTGAGACAGTGACTATTTTATACCTGAACAATTTTTCAGATCAAAAGATATTTATTTCAAAGGATTTCATGGAATATTTTAAAACTTGTTATTGTTCTCCGATATATTCCATGAAAATCATAGGACATTGAATTTCTATATTCTATCTATGTATTATATTTGAAAAATTGACAGATAAGTTATGCAAAAAATGTACAAAATTAAAAAGAGCAATCGAATTTAAACGTATTGTTATGATAAATGATAATATTAAAATTTTTAATTTGATTTCATCCATATATCTAACGGTGATGATTTTAAAAACAAAACAGAAATTCTAATAAAAGAACAACCCTGTATAAAACAGGACGAACAGTCGTCATTAGTCAACCTTCAGGAATATATTATAATATAACATTTCAGGTATATCTAGTACCTACGGCAATGTACTGAATTCCACCAAGTACGTGGTTTATTATTATTATTATTATTATTATTGTAATTATCGTCATCGTTTGGAGTGGCTGCCAAGTGCCAGACACGTATTATTAAAAAAATAATAATAATAATTATAATTAAATCTAAAAGAAAACCGTCTTGAAAACGCGTTATTATAATTTAGCTTCGCGACGTGCGTGCTTGTACGTGTACGCACGTGCGCGTTGGGTGACCATCAGCGGGAGACTTCAATCTATGTTTTCGACACTAGGTTTTCCTCACGGATTACAGTACAATACATTTCTACGCGATAGGTAACAGGAAAAAAATTACGTACGCCAGTTCCTATTGAACGAAAATGAAAATGACGTACGTAAGTAGAGCCGTGCCGAACGATAGTCTAAATCGAGGCAAAAGCGAATTAATGCACACTCCCATCACAAATCTCTGGAACTATTTAAATAATATAACCTAACTTATAACAGTGTTTAACCGGTTTTAAACTCTGTTATAAGTTAAATAAATTTAATTAACTGATTTTTAAAGTGGTAAATAAATTATACCAATAAAAATATTTAAGTAATAGTTGATATATTTTAAATTTATTATTATTATTATTATTTATTTTTTTTGAACACATTAAACATATGTAATTACACAAATTATTTATGAAACAAATGTGTAAAGCCCAATATTCACACAAAATTACATCATTTATTAATATATTGAGTTCTACATATCTATTTGTAATACTCTGTAGTATTTACAAATAACCAAGCTCTACAAAATATTAAATACTAAATAATACTTACAAATTTAAATAATTTGTATGTCTACGTAAACCATTTTATATACTGAGGGTGTGTAGAATTTTAAAGAAACGAAAAATCATTTCTTCAATAATACGATTTGAATGAAGGGAGTTAATAATATAAAGAACAATAATTGTCGTCATTTTCTACACACCCACCAATAGTATCTGATCCGAAGAGCGAAGAATATCCGTGGTATAAAGTATGTCTGGCTTTCTTGTCTATACTTAACTTATTTTTGTTTTACTTTACTTTACTATACTTTACTTTACTTTATTCCCTTTTTTTTATATAATAAATTAAGAAAATAAAAAAAAATAATGGGAAAAAAGTGTTAGAAAAATATCCAAAATTTTGATTTCAGATTTTCAAAATTTTTTTGCGCCAAAACGTTTCTCATTATATTTTCAATTAATATTTAAATTTTCATAAAAGTTTGGAATAAATTAATAATATAGTTTCTAAATAGCATATTTTATCAGATTTTGGGTAGTTTTTCTTAAATTTTGAGAAAACTATTGAAAATTTCGAAAAATAACCTTTTAAAAGTATCACTTAGAAGAAAATTGTGATTCGAAAATGTTTGTAGAAATAAAAATAAAAACAAACATCATCGTATAATCATTAACTTCTTCACTCCACTCAGAATCTAAAATTCTTATTTTATGTATTTAAATGTCATATTTTTATAAACATAAATAAGAAAATACTTGTATGATCTAGTGGCCGTATCATCTACAAGGTATCTATTAATAATATTGATATGAACATAAGATTACTTTATTAAGGATTTTTTTTTTGTTTTAAAAGTAGGTGTAAAATAAATTTCGCCTGTTCCATAAGACGCGCATAGGGTACGCCACTGCCAATTTCAACCAAGTTCCCTATGCGTTTGTCAGAATTTATCGCAAAAACGTTGAGTACAAAATACTTTTTGAACTTTATGACATGATGATCGATTTAAACGATTATCCCAAACCAAAAAAAAACATCCGATATTTCAGCACATTCTCTTAATTTATTATATTGAAAATCGTGTGATTCACTAATAGTAACATAATTTTATTTCACGAAGGTAATTCACAATTTCATTTTCGACTATTTTGCTTTATTGTTTGTCATTTATTTCCTACGCAACTTCCAAGCTCTAATCGCATATATACTGTAAGCACATCACGTGCTAATTACGACCACACGCGAGGAGCTGTTTGATATGGTACTATTGCGCAGTAATATTAATATACCTAATACAGGGCGTGTGGTCGAAACTCGCTCTTATCCCCGACGTAAGTTCTGCGAATTCACCCCTCCTCCAACCCACATCTCGCGAACGTATTTTCTTCGACTAATATCCTCCGGCGTAAATCGCTTTTCGAAATCGTCGTTTCACCTTCATCCCACGCGAGAGCATGCAGCCGATCATAATATTATTGGCTATTGCTAAATATTTACATATAACTCAAACACACACACACGTCTGTATATACTATAAACCAGTGGTTCCCAACCAGGGGAAATACCCCCAGAGGGAATTTAAGATTCTAAACGGAGTGAATTCAGCGATAAGCGATTATGAAATAATGATAATTTTTCGTTAAATTTGTTAAACAATTAATTTGAAATTTATTTATGTTGTATAATTATTATTTACATTTTATATTATTATTATTTATGTTTTATATTTAACATTATAAATAAATAAGTTAATTTATAGCTAATTTTTAAAATAATGAAAATAAAAATTCTATATTTATATGATATATGATAATAATTGTACGACTGACGAAAAAAAAAAAAGCCAGACATACTTCGCACGATGGGTGGGATTATCTTGACGGGTGTATTGAATTTTAAAGAAACGATAAATTATTTCTTCAATAAAACGATTATGAACGAGGGAAGTTAATAATATAAAAAATAAATGAGAAAAATATGTTAGAAAAATGTCCAAAATGTTTTTTTCACATTTTCAAAATTTTCTTGCGCCAAAATCTTTCTTATATGATTTTCTATCTATGGTTAAATTTTTATAAAATTCGGATCAAAAAATGATGGTTTCTTAGTCGTTTTTGTCAAGTTTTGGGTAGTTTTTTCCAAAAAAAAAAATTGAAGAATTGAGAAATTTAAAAAATGACCTCTTTAAAGTACAATCTAGAGGCAAATCCGGTTTCAAAAAGTTATTGATCGAAACTTTTGGACAAGTATTTCTATATGAAAAGCTGTACACAGAAAAAAAAAAGAAAAAAGAAATAAATAATTTAACATCATTGTAAAAACACTAGCTTCTTCACTTTGTTCAGAATCTAAAAGTCTAAACTCTAATTTAAGGAGAATAATATTTTTGGAAATTTACAAGGGAGATAAGACCATTGGAAATGTACAAAGGGTGAATAGAATATAAATGGTTGGGACCCAATTTCTATAAACGGACCGAGTCAGACCGATATTTACATAGGTAACGTAAAAATATCGCACATACCCGACACTGAGTGAGAGAATTCCGATAATAGCTGGATGAAATTATTAAAAATTGAAAATATATTTAAAAAAAATATTTTTTTTGATGTTCTATCGAATATAACACTCAGTATATGCATTTAAAATCTAGTTGAGTATATTAATATGCGCACAAAATAAACATTATTTTCACAATATTTAACGTAATATAATACAATTTTATTTAATCAATTATACGAGTAAATGGCGTTGGTAGATTTATGAATACTTCGTTAGAAGGACCTAAGTTCTGATATTCAAATGGCTACGTAATTTTAGGAGGAATAAAGTGGTATATTGGATCATCTTTTATGTGCTAGTCGTTTTTTGTAATAGCCAAATTTATTAAGTATAACTGAAGTTTTAGCTTCGTAGCCTAAAACCCAATTCTATAAAATAATAAACATCAGAAAATAGAAGCTCTTCTCCGATGACACTTCAAATTATTTCAATTAATCTCACGACTCATAACAGTACAAGGTGCTTAAAATGTACGATATTTTTCATCCCTTAAAACGTTTTAGTGATTTCCAAGTAATTACCGTCAAATGTGACCATTGATGAATCTTAAATTATTTACCTATAGAAAGTTGTTGATATATTTACAAACATGAAATATCATAGATAACTTTTAAAATATTAATATTGTTATTTTGTTATTTTGATTTATGAAATTTACGTTCAAACTTGATAGGCAGATATAATATTAAATTTTTATTATATTTTATAAGAAAATGCACGGGTTTTAATACCTATATATTTATATGAATTCAATGGTGAATATAAATGCGAATGAACTATAGATTCGAGGATATTATTATCAATCACAGAGATGGTATAAAATTTACATTTAACTTTTTATTTATGGTAATTCGTATATAGCGAAGGAAACGCAATAAGTACGTATTCACCGAAAACATGACAACAATATTTTAAAATATTTTGTTTAAACAGTAGTAAATGTGTATAACTTTTGTCCCCTTTCACCCCATCCTGAATGCAATACCGGTTATACTTGTGCATTACCCTATCAAATATATCTGAGGCAAAAATCCCCGTTAAACATTAAGACATAAAGAGGCCTATAATAGATTACTTACGATACCAATACTAAAAGTAGAAATTATTTTTACTTTTAAATTGTTTCAAAAACTATTCTTTAAAACCAAAGCTTATCAAAACAACAAGACCGCCGGTCGGTGAGGGATTTCCTATCAAGTATCCATAAATTTTAAAAATGACATGGCTTTTTTAGAACAAATATAGTAGAAAATATGTAGATACATAATGAAATCAAAATGTTCTGTACTCTGTGTACTTAAAAATCTATTCATGTATATATAAATAAATCATATTTTTTAATTCGATTTCGTTACTGTTACAGTACATTTCATAGGCGTCAAGTTCGATTATACTTAAAATCAAAAACGAATCGGTCACTTTAGTTTATGATTTACCACAACGTTCGTTAATCTAATAAAAACGAATTTAGCCGATTTTCGCGCGAGATTTTCACCGATGAAAACGGTTTATGACGTGACGCGTTAAACGAAAGTTTACGTTCAATAATATCATCCCGGCGCGGAAAGTTTTCTGAAATAATTTTTATTAAATTTCTTCGGTTTTATTATTTCTTTCCGGAACGTTTTCCGCCCAGACGACGAGTCAGCGCAAATATTCTGAAATCAATATGGCACGTCGTGTTTAATTTTCTATTCTCGTCTATCTCGCTTATAATGTAATAATAATATGTGGTCGAAAAGAGAGGGAAAAGTAATGCAAACACGTTTTTTTATTTTTATTTTTCGCTTCCTCTTCGGCAAAAATGCCAATAATGTGCAGAGTTCCATTGAAACCAATAAACGGATTACATATTATTACGTCTTTATAACTGTTTGCTCAACACGCACGCACGCACACGCACACACACACATGTATTCACGACACGAACGTTTTCGCATTGGCGTAGTAGAATACTTTAGTTTCCCATCGAAGAAACGACGGCGTCTAATAATCTGAAATGGTTCGCGCGAATAGTAAAAATAATAATAATAAAATATAAAATGTATTCATAACGTTTATCATTTCCTCCGCTCGGTACGACCTACTGCACTCACACCCCTTCCACCACTAACAATCCGTTTTGATTTACGCGCGCGCGTACACGCGGTGCTGCGCGGCGACGGTAACCTTTATTTCCGCACTTACCTAAAATAATAATAATAAAAAAAAAATATATATATATATATACGTGTAAAAAGAACGAGAGAACTGCGGCGAAAAGGAATAAAAATAAACCACCGACTGCATAATATATTATAATATTATGTAAACCGCCGCCAGCGGGTCCTGGCTGTTG
This sequence comes from Stegophylla sp. TES_Ste_2020, assembly GCA_025469315.1. NCBI lineage: Eukaryota > Metazoa > Arthropoda > Insecta > Hemiptera > Aphididae > Stegophylla > Stegophylla sp. TES_Ste_2020. Next base: position 1,278 of record JAIPRM010004400.1, on the reverse strand, counting down.
GTGTATAATAACGTGCGTGCTAATAATGAAATAAATCTATAGGTATACGCGTTATAGTGAAACGTTGTAGGCGATAGGGTAAATCGCGCGGTATTATGCGCGAGATTTACGTTTAACGGCCATTCGGTTCTTTTATCCGATTCTCGATCCGATATGTTTGACTCGGATATTTATACGGACCTGATCCTAGTTCCGATCCTCTGTTTGTGTCGGCAGAACAGAATTCAATAACAATATTGGTAGTGTTTGGTTTCAACGCGGTTATTTAACTCGGCAGAATCATAGTTACCCTCTCACCTAACCCTCTTACTTAACCGTTTGTAACATCACGGCTTTTCCGATAGTTGGGAAAATAGTATTCAATAATGAATATTTATTGTTTATCATATTGGTTGCATATCGATCGAGTGTAGTGGGTATTTGTCTTAAAAATATACTAGTTTGATTGTCCGCGTTATGTCAGCAACTCCGTTTTGTCTCCACCTTCGGACCGTACGTTAATTACCTTTAAAATAACCCAATTATGTAAATTATGTCCCGCAAGTTTTCACCGCTATCAAGATAACGACGACGACTGTTGCCGCATCGATAACGGTCAAATGAAAAACACTGACCGTGGAATCTTATTGGGTTTATTCTCGTTTTGGCTTTTGTCCGTACAATTTACGACCGTGGCACTTATGATAGTTTTTGTTTTTTAACTAATAGTGTGCAAAAGTAAAATGGTCGTTTAAATCTTTATTTCTCGGCCCGTGGCGGACCAACGTCCGTGACTTGGTCATCGGAGTTGCACTATGCCATAACATCAGCAGCTCACATCAAAATAGCAGAGCAACATCAACTCAAGTATAATATTATTTCAACGCCCAATGACATTTTTCCGATTCCCTTAAAATATTATTATGTCCATTAAAATAAAAGAAAAAATGTTAAGTAAACGTACTAATTTAAAATTTTCCTCCATATATTTTTATATTTTTAGATTCTGAACGAAGTAAAGAAGCTTATGATTTTACAATGATGTTTATTTTTTTTTTAATTTTTTTTTCTTTTTTCTCTTTCTGTGAACACTTTTTCGTAAAGAAATACTGGACCAAAAGTTTCGATCAATATCTCTATAGAACCGGAATCATACCCAGATGGTACTTTAAAGAGGTCATTTTTCCAATTTCTCAATACTTTTTCCAAGCTCGGTGAAAATATGTCGAAAAATTAACGAAAAACGGCAAAATTTGCAGTTACCGGCATTTTCGTAAAATTGAAAATTTATTTTTACCA
>JAIPRM010004399.1:9663-23071 GCA_025469315.1 Stegophylla sp. TES_Ste_2020 | reverse complement strand
TATTTTCGGTTATTATACTACATACCTATTAATTCACCTACATAGTCAAGTTATGTGTTGCGGCCTAGTGGTAATGAAACCGGCCTAGTGCGCGACAGCACCAGGCTCGATTCCAGCCCGGCACTCCAAATTTTTGCATTTTTTTTTTTTCTTATATTATTAACTTCCTTCGTTCAGAATCATTTTACTGAAGAAATGATTTATCGTTTCTTTAAAATTTAATACGCCCGTCAAGAGAATACCACCCATCGTGCGAAGTACCCCCATTGTGCGAAGTATGTCCGCTTTTTTTAATGATGTTTTTAAAATAAAAAAAAAAATGCACTTTTAAACATCATAATATTGATAGACAATCTCAGACAGAATGTCAAATCTAAAAAAATAAACTTGAATATAAAGTTATTTTCATATATAATAATTTTCAAAAATTAAAATTTTCAGAAAGAAATTATTCAGACAGAAAATATTTCTAAAGAATTAACAAAAAGTAAGTTTTACATATTAATTTTTGTAAAGATAAACTATTGTAATGTTAGTGACATGAAAACCGGCTCAAAATTTTTGTTTCCGATCCAGGAATCAAATCCAGACCTCTTGCTTGCCAAGATGGCATTTAATTATTCTGGGGTCCATTTTGGCACCTGTATTCAAATATAGCTTATGATTGGTTGATTTTAAATTTCCGCCATGTTTTGTAGCAATAACCGCCTGTTAAATGTCACCGATTCCACATTCTATTTCATCCGGCCAGGTTAATTGAATGGGTATGCGTCTTTTCCGTAACTTATAGGTCCCAGGTTGGATTTTGTTTGCCACCATCCGTTTTTTTTGCGTGATTTTTCCATGAACTTAATGGCATTGTAATAATAAATTATGTACTTTGTACAGCCAGTAGATTATCAAGCTGAAATGCCCCCACGTTGCACAGCAAGTTGAGGATTGATATTGATTTGAATCGTGCACAAAGCACGAGAGGCGCAACACGAGTTTGCAAGCAAGGGAGAGGAGATTTGCGAAGCAAACAGAGCTGCAGAGCGAAGCAACGCTCAATGTCATTCAACAGCAAACATTTTGGCCAGTAAATAATATATATGAGTATATATATCAAAGATAATTGGAAAATTTTTAATGACTAAACGTAGCATGTTTTCATATTATGCTAGGGGGTATCTCTTCTCAGTAACATAATACCGTGATAATAAACTTGGCAGGAATTTAAAATCGACGAATCAGGTGCCATATTTGAATACAGGTGCGGAAATGCTTAAATGCTACCATTAAGCTACTCAAGGGCTAGTCTTATCACCGATTTTTGTGTGCCAATAACGATTGTTTATAGTAATTTGATTAAAATATGTGTTAACAGATTCTACAAAAATTGATAAATTAACACACTCTACTGAAATGGAAAAAATAATACTGAATAATTTTTCATTTGCTTTGGAAAAAATGGGTAATGTTCAGGTAAGAATAGAGTAAAATTTTTCTTATTGTATACAGTTCATTTAGTTAACATTGATATTAAAAACATTTAAAAATGTAAAACAATTTATATATATATATATAGAAAAACCATAGTTTTACATAACTAATCACTAACAAAACCAAGAATCAATTCGAACTGCATTATACATACATAATATAAAGTAAAAGGGATGAGATAAGATATCAATAAAACTGCTTTGGTGTAATTTTGTTAAGTTTCGAGTTAATCAAAAAATTTGTGTAAATTGAGGAAATAAAAGAAAAATTTTTGAGTATAGTGCTTTTCCTGGATTCAGAAAATCAGTTCGCGTTATCCAATCATTTGTGTTGGAAGGATGTCACACTGGCTTTTTTTTTTTATAGAGGTTCTGTATTGGCAATATTTATGAAATTTAAAAATAAATGAAAGTAACAATTTAAAAATATTTAAATTTATTTATGAAGTTTAAAAATAATGTTATGTATTTTATTTTTTTATTGTTGTATAATTGCATTATATTATGTCAAACATAGTTAAAAACTAAATTTTTAAACATATATATTTTACACAGATTTTATCTAAAATAAATTTATTTAATTTTCATACTGTGTCCAGGAACTATTATGTAGCAGTTTAATTTTTTTTGAAACTTTACTCAATGATATTTTATAAGGATTTGAAAAATTCATAAAATAATGGAAGTTTAAATTTAAATAATTTCATATACAATAATTATATCAAAAAACTTAAAACCCTACAACATAAATAAATTTCCTTTCTATATTGAGTAAAAATTTATAATCAATAAGTACTTATAGCACTGTTAAAATGTGTTTATGTAAAACACTTTTTTTTATCTCAATATATGCAGATGTAATGTCCTTTTAATGGAGTTCATGTTAATAAGAGGGGGGGACTACTGTAATCAAAAATTTTAAAATCAAGCAAGTCGGATTCAGTGTTTAATATCATATTATTTATTTTAAAAGCTGATATTATTTTATGAAATGCATTTTTCTTTCAAACTTTTTGTGATCCATTATTTTTAATATTTATAAAAAATCTTGAATTAAATTTATGTCTGATCTTTTTCAATAGCATTTTATATCATTTTATTTTAGGATAATTCATCTAAAAGTCAAACTATTAAGCATAAAATAAATGAAAAGTTTGATTATTCCCTTCCTAAGAGTAAAAAACCAAATACTGAGGTAATTAAATTTTTTCCTTATTCAATGATATCATTATGTTAATATTTCAATGTAATAATAATACAAAATTTTGAATATTTTATTTAAAATTAGAATTCTGAAAAAATAGCAAATCAAAGAAATTTAGATACATCTTCAAATAGAAATTTTAGTGGTTTTAAAAAGGAAGTTCAATGGCCATATCAATGCAATCCTCAGAAATATGCGTCACCTTCTCTTTATCCAAAAGATAACCATTCACTAATTTTCCCTCCGTTTACACATTATAGTGACTCTAAATTTCCATTCAGTAAGCCTTTTTTTGAAGACTTCAAGCAACAACCAACGAAAGAACAAGGTAGGTAATCATAATTTTTGGTTTAAGACTTTTTTGATGATTATTTGTTCATTGTTTTAGGTATAAACCAAATGGTAGTAAATAAAACAAAAGGTGTGTAACTTATAGTAAAGCTTTTATTTCATTTTAGAGAATAACAATAGTTCATAATCAAATGAAAAATATGTGCGTTATAAGCCAGTTTACTTTGCACCATGGGTATTTTTACTTATTAGCTGGGATTGTCTTGGTGGATGTGTTGAATTTTAAATAAACTGTTGTTAATTCTTTATTTAATAAAACAATTCTGAGTGGAGCATCAGTTAAAACAATAATAATTGTCAGTTCTGTACAAATAAAATACAAAAATAGTTTAACATAAATAACTGTAACAGGTAAAATATTAAGAAGAAAAAAAACATTTTGTTGAAAAAACATTTTTTTTCACATATTAAAAATTTTGTTCAACCAATGTATTTTTCATATTGTCTATCTATACTTAAATTTTCATAAAGTTTAGAATAAAAAAAAGTTTAAAAGCATTTGTGTTAACCTGACTCGAATTTTAAAAATGAAATCTTTAAGATATCATTCTGATTCAAAAAGTAGCTGGTTGAATTTTTTAGACTAGTAGTTTTTTACAAAAAAATGTTTGTAGAAAAAAAATTAAAATAAAGTTTATTGTAAAAGTACTAGCTTCTTTTGCTCCACTTAGAATCTTAGTTTTAATTTATTATAATACAATTTTATATATGCTCGAACAACACTAACAAAATAAGTAAAATAGTTTATAAGAAGTCAAATATAAAATTTTATAAAAGAAGTTATAATTTTATATTAATTCAATTTTATACATCCAAACATTACAATAATTGTTTACTTTTTATCACCAAAATGACAGCACCTAAATCAAAAAGTCATATACAATTTTTTTAATCTGTAATTCAAGTCATTTTTCAAAAACTTAATGTAGTGTCATTGGAAACTAATAGGGCATAAATAAAATTTTGCATAATAAAATCAAATAATTTTTCTGAATAGGCAAATAAATTGAAAAGTATAAATTATAAAATTTCACTTTAAAATTTAATTTAATTTGTGAATGACAGATTTTTTTAAATACCTAGTTAAAAATTTTACAGTAGGCATATCAAACTTGTAGTCCGCGATCCTCATGCGGCCCTTGAAACTTTTACGGCTTGCAGTTTCTTTGTTTCCAAATAAAGAGCAAAATAATTAAAAAAATTGTTACTTCTAAGGTAAAGATAGATTAGGGATCCCATACGTCTGGTATTTAACGGGATTGTCCCGTATTTAAATGAAATATCCCTGTGTCTCAACAAAAGTTCTGAATTGTCTCATATTTTGTCTCGTATTTCAGCCGATCCTCCCATATGAACCTTAAATTATTTCAAAAATTAATTATTTTTTTTTTAAAATATTAATAATTGATACATAATAATAATGTTTGAATCAAATGATAATATGAATATTTAATTATTATAATAAAAAAGCTGGACACATACTCTGCACGACAGCACCATGGTATTCTTTGTTTCTCGAGTAGGATTTGGTGGGCATGTTAAATTTTTTCAATATAACTATTTAAATTGAACTTCAGTTTATATTATAAGACAATTTTACTTAAAAATTATTAAATTAAAATGTATTACAAAAAAATTATATTATTTTTTACTCAGCCAGTTTTATAATTATTTCAATATTAACTGATAAAAGGAAAACAAATTATTGATGAAAGTGTTAAAAATAATAATCGTATATTAAACATTTTCTTGCACCAAAACATTTCTCACATTATTGTCTATTAACATAACATTTTCATAAAGTTTGGATTAAACATTTATAGTTTTTGTCAAATTTTGTGTAGTTTTACCAAGTTTTGAGAAAACATTAGAGAATTTCAAATAATTACCTCTCAAAAATACCAAATAGAGGCAAATTGTAATTCAAAAAGTTAATGGTCAAAGATTTTGAACAAGTATTTAGATACTAAAATGTATTTACAGAAAAAAAAGAACAAAAGAAATCAACTTCATTGTAAAAACAAGCTTTTTTGCTCCATTCAGATTCTAAAAATTATGAGGAGTATGATGGTTATCTAGCTATTTTGATATTGTGTCGAACTTTAAGCAGCTGACGGCTTGTCACTGATATCATCTTATTTTTTGTTTTAATTATATTCCTATTTAAAAATTAATTGTTCATTTCATTACATATTTGTTAAGTGAGAAGAAAAAACTTCCATCGGAGCCAAATGTACTATACTTACCAAATTTTTACTCAGAATTTGTGTAAAAAAATTTTCATTACCTTTATTTAAATTTGTAGTACTAACATAAGTCTTAATGATACATGATTTCAATATTTTTCAAGTACAAGAAATTATACTTTTTTAAAAAGTAAAAATAAACTTTTAAGTTACCTATCAAATTATAACCAGTGGCGGACCTATGGTGAGGCGGTCCACCCTGGACACCACATTTAAAAGAGGCATCAAAACTACATTCTAACTGATATAATTGATACATGGTCAATCATTATGTTCAAAAATCAAAAGACAAAATACGTTTCTTTCTTTTTGTTTTTGTTGCTCTTTACTGAAAATTGATGGTTGTTTGAAAAATTGTGTTACAAATTCCATTTAACTCATTGAATTTTGTTAAGTACCTTTTAGAATCCAAACGGAGTGAAGAAGCTTCGATTTTACAATGATGTTTATTTATTTTTTCTTTTATTTATTTATTTTTTTCTTTCTGGAAATACTTTCATATAGAAATACTTGTCCAAAAGTTTCGATCAGTATCTCTATAGAACCCAAATTATACTCAGATGGTACTTTAAAGAGGATATTTTTTGAATTTCTCTATACTTTTTCCAAAAATGGGGAAAATCTGTCGAAAAATTGACAAAAAACTACAAAATATACATTTACCAGAATTTCCATAAAATTAAAAATTGTTTTTTAACGTAACTTCTAAAATAATGCAGCTAGGGATTTGAAACTTTCACCAACTACTAAAAATAATCACGAAAACATTTCATAACAATTTCAAAAAGATTTAATCAATTTTGAGTTAAGTACAGCATTTTGAAAATTTCGGAAATTTTTCATTTTTTGTTAGTTTTCATGTAATAAAATTTTTCATTTTTGATATTAAGTTTTAAAAATTTAATATAATCTCACCGACATATTTCTTATTGACCTAAAAAAATACTCTGTTTAAATATTGTGACCCATTTGATACTTTCACGTGCCTGTCTTACAAGAATAAGATGTTAGTCAAGGGTTAGCGATCACTGGTATTAAATATTATTACTAGACATTAAATTTTTTATTATATTTTTTTGAAATTCAATGTTTTTAAAAATATTTTATAGGAAAATACCAATGTGGACATAATATGCCGTTTGGATGGAATAATAATGAATTAAAGAAATTGAATATTAGAAATAATAAACAAGTTTTTAATAATTTTCAAGTACCATACCCGCCATCAACTAATGAATCTCCAAGAGAAGATATTAATGGATCTCATTCATTGAATTCATATGATCTTTATAAACAGATACAAAATAAACAACAATTTAATTTGCCAGACCATAACTTCAAACAATACTTTCCTTTGCCTCGCATTGAAAATAAACAGAACTTTAATTTGCCATGTAGTGAAAATAAACTGAACTTAAATTTACCACCCCATGAAAACAAAAAGAACTTTAATTTGCCACATCATGAAAACAAACGAAATTCAGATTTGAAATGTACTGATCCAATTTGTTTGCCTATTCATCAAAATCAAAATGTTTCAAATCTGCAATTTCCTAAGGTAATATTTTCTTACATGTGTTATAATGCTAATATCTAATAATATTTTTCAGGAACAAATTATTTATGTTGCAACAGATATTAAATAATATTTGTATATAATAAAAAGTATTTTGTATAATTTTAAAATAAAAAATGAATATAGAGTACTATACTAATTATAGTAACTCCATGTTTCGGTGTAAGCCATCAATGAAGGATTAAAAATAAGCATATAATAATATTAATATATAAAAAAATTAAACACTTGAATAAATTACAAAAAATAATTGTGTTTATTTCTCGCTTTCATTTGCTTATATAATATTAAATGCTTATTTTTAAATTCTTTATGTAACCTAAAGATTAGGCCAATTAGTGACCATTTAAATTATTAAAATACTCTCGCATTTATATTTTTTTACTGTATTACCATTTACACTACTCTTTACTATTATTTACATGATAATTAAATAAATTTAATTTTAATATTATCAATTTGAATTGTTGTTGCATAGCACATTTAAATTATATTTTAGAAAGAATATCCATCACCGATCGCTCGGACACATAATAGAGTACCAATGTGGTCAAGTAATTTACCTATTTAAGGTAATATGAAAAGAATATAGGAATCTTCAATCCAGTATTAATGTTTTATATGAACTGAATGAATTACTGATTTTCATTATAATAGATCATACAATTATAGATTTGTCAGAATTTATAAATGTATTATTATTATTGGCACTAGTCAGAAAATTATTGTTTTATCATTAGGAGTGACTAATTAACTTGGTGCTCTATTTGTCATCTCAGTATATATATATTTAATCACTTAAGTATAGTGCTATCTAATTAATTATTAAATATTTGTTAATTCCTAAAAATTCCTATTTTCCATTCTTATTTTTTAGCTTATACTCATAAGTTACACTATTAAAGTAAATTGACTATGTACATTAATCTTTTTCCTGTTTTCTCTAGTAATTAATGAAGTTATTAGAGAGGAATTAAGTAACATTCTATGGTGTATAGTGTTTGCAGATGACATAGCTTTGATCAGATTAATAAAGAGAAAGTTAAAAATAGGCTTGAAAAATGTAGAATAGCACTTGAAAAGAAGAGTTTAAAAACAACTAGAAGTAAAACTGATTGATGATTTTAAGCAATTACATTGTGTTATAACAAGGTATACTTATAGTCATAAGTGGGTAAGCTAGGTTAAAGTAGTTAGAATACATTTTACAAAAAAAATGGTGACTGAGAAAGATGAAATATGATAAGAAAAATTAATCTGAGGCTGTCTGTGTGCTTACAAAAGAATATTGAAGAAGCAACCAGAAGAAGTTCATATTAGCATTGTTGGAGTTTGTGTTGATGATGTGAAAAACCATATCAAGTAGAGAAATGGACGAGATAGCCAACTCCAAATAGACAAAAGAAGAGGCGAGAAATAGGAAGAAAGAAAATGAATTTTTTATAGAAAATAACATGAGATCAGATGTAATTTTCTCCCTGTAAAAATTGTTAAACTTGATTAAATGATTGGTAGTAGTTGATTTGCATTTATTAAAGTTTATTTAGAAATCTTAAAAATTGAGTCATAATTTTCAAATATTATAAACCTTTTATTTATAATTGAAAAAATATTTACAAGTTAATTATCACAACTATGATACTGAAATCAGGTGTTAAGAAAAAAATCTCAAATATATTTTGTACCTATTAAATTATATTTGCAGTAGGTATGTAATTTAATCATTTGTTACAGACAAGTCACACACAATCAAGTAATAATGTACTTCATCGTGTTATTAAAGATGTAAGTACCAATTTAGTAATATTTTTTTTTTATTATTATTATTATAAATGTTGTATCAAATTTAAATTAATAAGTGTGTGTCTGTCAAAAATGATGAATTATATTGATTTTTATGATAAATTGTATTTAATAATTTGTTCATTTTAGCATTTATATCCTAAATTTATAAGTGGACATACTATTCAGTTTTCATCAAAAAAAATAATAAACTCAAGCACAAAAGATGAACTCGTAATTGCATTGAACACATATGGTACATTGGAGGTATGTTATTTTACTATCTATACTATTTACTAAGCTTAACTAAATTAATTCGTTATTATTAACAAACATTTAAGTATTCTAGAATTTCTATTGAATTATTTATAAGGAATTAAGAGGAGGGCTCACCCATATGTGTTTGTCATTGTCTTACCAATGTACAGCATAGAAAATTTTCATTGAATAAAACCAATTTTGAGTGTTAGGTTGAGTATATTAGTGTAAATTGGTATTTTTAAACTCATAGATAAAGATATTATTTGTGTTAGTGTATCAACATTTTCAAATCTTAGGAAATTATGTAAAATTTACTCCAAATTATACTAATGAGTACGTTGACACAGCTACAGGGTGGTTCCTCGGTAGGTAGCCGTTGTCATAATAAACTGGTGGAAATTACAGGAGAAACAAAACAACACAATATTAAGTTAAAGCTTTTTATTTACTTTATTCACCCCAAACTTTAATTAACAGAATTAGGAAAAATATAAATAAAAATAAATACTCAATACTGTTGAGAGGGACCAAGTGGATTCAGCAAACTAATGTAACTAGAACACTAGTCACAAGCTGTTTTTATGTAAAAAATTTTTACATAAAAACTAACAAACAATGAGAAATTTCCAACGTTTTCAAAATTCTGTACTTAACTCAAAATTTATCAAATATTTTTGAAATTTTAATGAAATGTTTTCGGAACTAATTTTAGTGGTTGGTGAAAATTTCAAGTCCCTAACTGCATTATTTTAGAAATTATGTCAAAAAGTAATTTTCAATTTTACGGAAATTGCAGTAATTGTATATTTTGCCGTTTTTCGTCAATTTTTTGACAGTTTTTCCCCGTTTTTGGAAAAAGTATTGAGAAATTGGAAAAATAGCTACTCTTAAGTACTATCTGGGTACGATTCCAGTTCTATAGAGATATTAATCGAAACTTTTAGACAAGTATTTCTAAACGAAAAAGTGTTTCTCCAGAAAGAGAAAAAAACATAAGCTTTTTTCGCTTCGTTCAGAATCTTAAAGGTGTGATTTTTAAATATTCAGAATAAAACATTTGACAATAATATTTCTTTGTATAGGTACAAATAGTGCATAAGCTACTAGCTTAAATACCCCTAAAATATATTTTTGGGTATATGCTTGCTATTCTGATAATAAATTTTGGTTTTTATATTACAACTAATGGTAGTTCTGAATTGACATAGTATGTATATTATTAATTAATCTATTATAAACATTTTAGTGTTGGTTTAATAAAATATTATATTTTTAATAAACTTTATAAATTAAAACTATTTGCATAATTTTCATTTATAGCCTGTTTTAAAATAGAAGTTTTGAATAAAAAAATTAAAATATTAGATATTAATCTGATAATTTTATAATAAGTTTTAATGGGTTGATTGTTATGCTGAATTTGTACTATTGGACATATTTCTATATGTCCAATAGAAGTAAGAAGTTAGAAGTATTATTTCTATATTAACTGTCAGGATAAATTTATCATTTGTTATCTATATTTTCTTAGTAAAATATGTATTGTTCTTTAAAAATAATAAATTATTTGTAATTTTTTTTTTTTTTTTAGCATTCTTGGTGGTCAGGAGATAATTTGTTTTATGCAAGATATATCTCAAGAAATGATGCCAAACACGTATATCAAATGTATACAAAATAATTATATATATTAATACATAAAAATACTTTTAAATGTGTATGTGTATTTTTTCTCCCAAATCATTAGGCTGATTTCTATTCCTGGTTTCTATCTAGAAACAGTAATTTTGGCACAAAATATTTAGTTATTATATTAAGTTATTCATGCTCTACTCTTAAAATAATTTTATTTAATTGACATACCTATATAAGCCATTAAACAGATATAAAATATAAAAAAAAGCCAGACATACTTCGCTCCTCGATTCAGATACTCTTGGTGGGTTTGTGGAATTTTAAAGAAATGATAAATTATTGCTTTAACAAGACGATTTTGAACGCAAGAAGTTAATAATATAAAGATTAATATTGGTCGTCATTCTCAATAACACTTACCAAGAGTATCTGACCCTTAGAGTGAAGAATATCCGTGGTGCGAAGTATGTCTGGCTTTCTTGCCTTTACTTTACTTTATTTTTTTATCTAATAAGTAAAGAAAGGAAAAAGAAAATTAATGAGAAAAAAATGTTTTTTTACATTTTCAAAATTTTCTTGCGCCAAAATGTTTCTCATATTGTTGTCGTATCTATGTTTAAATTTTTATAAAGTTCGGATCAAAAAAGCCGGACATACTTCAGGTGTATTGAATTTTAAAGAAACAATAAATAATTTCTTCAATTAAACGATTCTGAGCGAAGTTTCAGTTACTAATTACAACAAATAATATTTTTTTCAATTAATAAATCCACAAACTCCAGTAATTACTGTAATTAGAATTCTTCTCTTAATGGGAAAACCTGGGTTTTGAGCTATTTATATAATTAACTTTATTTTTCGATAATAGTTCCACCTTAACCAAATAAAATTCACTAATTTTTTTCAGATGTCCATTTATAGTCATAATAACAAAATAATCCATGTATATTTTTATTTATAGTATTAATATGTATAGTAATTTTTCCGAATTTTTTTCAATTGAAACCTTGTGAAATTTTTAATTATTCATACATCAAAAATTTTCTTACACCAAAATATCCGCAATGTAATTCTTCATCTACGTACCAAGTTTCGTAAAGATCGGCTGAACCAATTATTTTTTATATGCGTTTAAGTGTGTAATTTTAAGTAAAACTTATGAATTCTGTCAAAATTCCAATTTTAAACAGTTGTAAAAAAAAAGACTAACGATTTTCGAGATTTTTTGAGTACCGTTAGAAATACATATGAATATGATTGTATTAAAATTGTATGAATTAAACTAACAAAAACCGAGAAATTTTCAAAATGTACTTACCCCAAAATTGGTCAAATGTTTTTAAAAATTTTATGAGGTGTGTGCGTGACTATTTTTAGTAGTTGGTTAAAGTTACAATTTTCTAGTTTCATTATTTTGGAAGTTATGTCAAAAAAACAAAATCGAATTTACGAAAATTCGCGTTATGCCGTTTTTTGTCAACTTTTGGGTAGTCTAGGCGTGCGCTTAAAAAAAGTACTGAGAAATTGGAAAAATGACCTCCCAAAAGTACCATCTTGACAACATTTCCGTTCTATAGAGTTACTGATCGAAACTTTTGAACCAGTATCTCTACCCAAAATGTTTCCATACATACGAAAAAAAAAACAGATTTCTAAAACCAATACATTCTTCGCTTTCGCTCAGAATCTAAAATGATGGTCTCCCCGAGTTTTTATGCAAATTTACGGGCAGTTTTTTGCATAAAAAAAAAAATGAAGAATTGAGAATTTCAAAAAATTGTTTCTCTAAAATACCAACTAGAGGCAAATCCGGTTTCAAAAAGTTGCTGATCGAAACTTTTGGACAAGTATATCTGTACGAAAAAGTGTTTACAGAAATAAAAAACACTATAACACTTGTTTTTTTTTATAGCTGCTTCACTTCTTTCAGAATCTAAAAGTATTATTTACATTAAAAATTACTCATTAGTGGGCCTATTACATATTAAATAATTAAAAATAAAGCGTTAAAAAGAAGAACAGAAACTAATTATTATTATAAATTATGTTGCTAGTTATTAGTTATTACTATAATTAAATTGAAATAACTAATAAGGAATTGGGACTGAATATAATAATTATCATAATTATATAACTTTTATCATATAACTAAACAGTGGTAGACTATGAATAAAAATAAATTATTTTACATATTTTGAAAAATTATGAATTGGCAACATTGTGGCAACTAATTCGTTGACCTTGACAGTTGCCATTTTCCATGCCTATAGGTATAGAATATAAATATTAAAATAGACGTTGCAGCCGCCATTAATTTTGACTGCTGACGCTGGCACTCCTGTACGGGCCATGCGTTATACATGTTAGCCTTCGCTGTATCCAATTTATTTTCTCAAGTATTATTATTTTTACTTACATTGTTTTTTTTTCAAAGTTCTCTTATTTTAATATGCTCTTGCTATTCAGCATGGATTCAAAATGGAAATTCGATATAGACGACTTGGTGTGGTAAGTTTTATAATTATGTAGTTTGTATGTACTAGTGTGTACTCTTTGCTGTGACCAACGTCAAGACAGCGAGAGTAACGAAGAGAAACAAAAAAACGATTACGTCGCGTACTAACAGTATGGCGATTATGTATGTTCACAGGGCCAAGATGCATGGATATCCTCCATGGCCAGGACGTGTGAGTATTGATTTTCGCTAAGCCGTTTTTCGTTTAGGAATTTATAACAAGATTAATTCAAATACAGTAAAACCTCTCTATAACGGACCCTCTATTAAACGGAATTCTCCTTATATCGGAAAATGTCAATAGTCCCGGTACAAATAATATATGAAATTGACCTCTCTAAGACGGAACCTCTACAA
>JAIPRM010004398.1:0-23072 GCA_025469315.1 Stegophylla sp. TES_Ste_2020 | reverse complement strand
ATAAAATTTCTTACGGACGAATAATTAAATATTTTACAAGGGTTTGATTGAAAAAAAATTGGAGAAAATACAGACAGATATTGCGAAATATCTATATATTATAAGCATTTAATTACTGAAGGTTGATAATGTTTTTTATTGCATCTTATGTATTTTTCGACGCTAAATACGATGGTGTGAATTAAAATCCACATGCAACAATAGTTTTCTATCTATTTTGTTCTATTTTGATAATTCAATATTTTCGGTTATTAATTATTATACTACAATATCTACTAATTCACCTATATGGTCAAGTTATGTGCTGCGGCCTAGTGGTAAAGAAACCGGCCTAGCACGCCGACAGTACCAGGTTCGATTCCAGCCCAGCTCTCCGAATTTTCGAATTATTTTTCTTATCTGAACTTCCTTCGTTCAGAATCGTTTTACTGAAGAAATGATTTATCGTTTCTTTAAAATTTAATACGCCCGTCAAGAGAATACCACCCGTCGTGCGAAGTACATCCGGCTTTTTTTATAATGTACTAGTTTACTTTGTTGTATCGATAAAATTAGATTAGTTATACAACAGAACATAGAATAACAATATCATAAAAGGATAAATTTACTCAATTTTTTTTAGTAGCGTATTATTTTAATACATATTTAATATATATTACAACAATATAGTTATTCGATAGTTTTAAAGTGTAAAAGTTATCGGTGCATATTTATGCATATTTCCTATAAACGCATATTCTTTCTAATATTTTTAATTACCTATACAAAAACTTCAATTTTTGTGTAAAAAAAGTATACATTATTTACGATAGACAAAAATGTTATTACAATATATCGATATTATAATATCCACAGGTACTTTTTTGTAAATAAAATTTTTCTATTGTTATTTGGTTCTTATTAGCAGAATGAACTGATTAAATTCTGTAAAGCAAAATCACTATACTTACCAATGTAGACCAATCTTAATTAAAATAAATTAACAGTGATGAATTTATTTAATTTTTTTTCAATTTATTTCCAATAATATATTCTTAGTTTTAGTTTTTTTAAGATATGAGTTATCATAAGCGCAATTAGGACAAAAATTCTGGGGGGGGGCTAAAATGTTTATTTATTAATTTAGCATCCGTAAAGTACATTAATCTTAAGCAATTTTCAAAAAATCTGGGGGGCTATGAGTGGTTTTGAGGGAGCTTAGCTACCCAAAGCCCCCAGCTAGTTGCGCCTATGTGAGTAATTAAAATCAATGTATATTTAAGTGCATACATTTTACAATTATTCCTGCTTAAAAAAATAGGTAATGAAAAACGTACAATTCTAACAGTTTCCTATCATGTGTTTCCCGATCAATAATTTTTTTTTATAGTCGATATTTTTAAAATTTTTAGATTTTGTGCGAAGCGAAGAAGCTTATGATCTCTATGAATAATTATTTAAAACAACACTCCATTTTTATATAATAAAATAATTTTTACTATTTTTCATTTTAAGCATTTAAATTTTTTAAATTTTACTAATAATTTTGGCTCAAGAGTTTTAAGATTTTCTTTATCGATCAATAGTTTAAGAGCAGTGTGTATAAATTTAAATTTTAAAGTAATGGAATGTAAAAACAACCCTCAAAACTTTACTGCCATTTCTCCACCTTTCTAAACTTCGATTATTTGTACCTATCAATTATCACTTGAAATATTGATCTAAAAAGAAATATTTTAATATCAAAAATTTCGAAAAATTTATTCTAATAAAACAGAATAAAATGTTTAGAGATTAATACTCAATAATTGACAATTTTCTTAACCTGATGATGATTTTTAAAATCGAAACCGGTCGTTAAAGAAAAACAATTATAATACTTCAGGCTAAGTTTATTTTTATTTATATGTATTCTTTTTAAAGTTTTGAGTCAAAAGTAGAGGATGCTATTTTTTTTTTTTTAGATTCTGAGTAAAGTGAAGCTAGTGTTATTTTTTGCTTATTTTTTTTTTTTTTTTTTAAAGAGTCGATTACGCATTTTCATATAGAAATACTTATTTAAAAGTTTTGACCAGCAATTTTTTAATCACAATTTGCCTCTATATGGTACTTTCAAGAGGTCATTTTTCGAAATTGTCAATAGTTTTCTTAAAATTTGGGAAAAACTTCCAATTTTTTTTTCTTTTTAACTTAAAAATCATGTAAGTGAAAAATAATGAAAATCATTTTCCTTTACACAAATGTAGCGTTCATGATATTTTACACTATTCATAAACAAAGTTTCAGTAAAACTGACCAGAAATAAAAGTTATTGACCAGGATAAATACGGTGGGGCACCTTGTAGAATAGGTATATTAATAAAAATTACGAACAGTATTGTGACTTGACAAAGGTACAATAAACACGATTTACATGTTAATCCGATTGACGTGTAATAACATGACAGACCAGGCAAATTTAGAAGAATAGTGAAGATAATTTACACCGATATTACGTGCGACATGGCAAATGTGTATAGTGTATACAGTATGTCCCAAAAGACGTATACCATTTTAGATATCGCGGCAGAAAATAAATAGTCAAGAATGTGGTTTTTTCGAGAATAATCACTATATCAATATATCACTAATTAGTCTTTAAGGAATTATCCTTATACAATTTCCAAAAAGATTGGGGGGATTTTAGAAGTTTTCTCCCTCCCACCATAAAAAAAAACAACCTCTATTTGCACCTATGCTGTATGAAACTTTTTAACAAGTATTTCTGTGTGAAAAATTATTTCCAAAAAAAGAAAGAATTATCATTTTAAAACCACCATCTCCTAAGTTCCCAGAATTTAAAAGAAAAAATCATTGCTAAAGCATTAGGTTCTTCGTTCCACTCAGAATCTAAAATGAATATGAATAAAAATTTCTTCATAGAAAAAAATTGGGAAATAACTAAATATTTGAAAAAAACAATGAGTTATGGTCAAATACTTTTTAAAATAAAATTAACTATAAGTTAATTTTTGATATAATATATATTTTCTTAACTCATTGAGCAAAAAGTTTAAAAAAAAAAATTACTGATAACTTAATTTTTAACAATATAATTAAAGTTACTGACTATAGCTTTGACTACAGATTATTGTACATGTAGGTATTGCGTTGGAAACACTTTTTCAATTCATTCATTATCAGTGAATTGTCGTCTGAATTCTTTGCCCTCATGTGTTGTGTCTAGTGTTTTGAATGGCAGAAACGCTGCCATAAGTTGGTCATAATGTGCCAAGTACCTAATACAAAATATCAAAATACCGTTTTTGGTCCTTGTAAGTAAATCCAGATGTGTGTCTATGAGTGATCTGCGGATGTTCTCGTATTCCTAAAATAGATTTTAAAAAGCCACAGGATATATAGTTTTGATAGTTTAATACCATATATAATAATATAATGTGTGCTCATCATGTATACGCTACACTGACATCTGCCGAGGAGGCTGAACCAAAAATAATCGTAATTATCAGAACATGTGTGCGCGCACATGACTTATTCGAAAAAAATTAACTCACCCTTTTTACTATAATCTTTACGATATTAATCCTAGTGTAATTTTAGACTCATGCATCAATGTGTAAAGTATCTAGTCGTCAATGGCTGCGATTTAGAGACACAAAATAAAAATAAAATTTTTTCAGTGGCGTACCTATACGAGATTGTTTTATAAGGAAAGGATAATTAAAAAATAGTTATTAGGTATCATGAAGTGTACTAAGTTTCTAATAAAGCATAAAGATGTCGACAAATGTACGACTTCTTTACTTTTTTTTTTTTTTTGGAGGTGGAAGGATTTAACCCTCGAAAGATACGTACTCTCCTTGATATATTACTGTTTAGTTTTCTGCATAACGTTTCTATGTTTAGACACTTCAGGTCTAAAGGGATGGTAAACATTTAAGCTGTGCATTGGTCCAAAATCCAATACGTTTCGGTACATATAGACACATAATAATTATTATACAATATAAAATAGGAAGTATTTGGATTTATAATCATAATTTTAACTAAAAAATCAGAGAACGTTTGAGTACAAGACGGATTTGAATGGAATACAATTAACATAACATAATATATATGTAATACACGTAGTGTTATTGACAAGGCCGGACTTAGAATTGTGGGGGCCCCAGGACCCATATTGATATTATTAAGTAGAGTTTCTCATGACTGAAGACTTTTTTTTGTGAATTATAGGCATTAAATCCTAATCATTAAAGTCGTGTTACCAATAGATACTTCAATATTCTTCTTATCATATAAATTTTGCTTATTTTACTCATCACTTGTATTATTATTTTATATTGTACTCAAGTACCATCTATGTGTAATATCCTATTTGAAATGTTACCTACTAATCGAAACTCTTGGGCAATAATTTCTATTAAAAGTGTTTCCATATAAATAAACATCATTGTAAAATCATTAGGCATAAGCTTCTTCGTTCCGTTCAGAACCTAAAACAAATATAAAAGGAAACATCGAAATAGGCAAAAAGAAATAAACACTTTCAAATTTAAAATCGTTGTAACATGACATAAATGCTCATAGTACTCCGTTAGATTTTAAGTCAAAATAAGCACTTGCTATGAGTCCTGGTAAATATGTATAAATTAATTATCTTAACATAAAATTATTCATTCATAAGCAAAAAATAAATTTTTGATACTATTGGTAAGTACTATAAATAGTGGTCATATATTAATGTTGATATCGTGCATACATGATATATCCTATAAAATGTCATTTTTAACTAAAAATCTACATTATATTAACAATAATTTAAAATATTTACTTACCTGATA
Organism: Stegophylla sp. TES_Ste_2020; assembly: GCA_025469315.1. Taxonomy (NCBI): domain Eukaryota; kingdom Metazoa; phylum Arthropoda; class Insecta; order Hemiptera; family Aphididae; genus Stegophylla; species Stegophylla sp. TES_Ste_2020. The sequence goes on along the minus strand of JAIPRM010004398.1, from coordinate 18,249 downwards.
GAAAATGCTAATTTCTAGGTAGATCGAACACGAGACAACACTTTAGACTGAAAATTTGATGCTTATACTATCTGGTTTTAAAAATCCGTAAGTTATAAAAATAATTATATAGGTAGGAACAAACTAATTAAATTATTATTTTTAAAAACTGGACAGTATTTTTATAAGTAAATATAACTATGTTTTGAACGTAGTATAATTATAATACTTAATATAACGTACGGTGTATACGAAATATTGAAATGTGTGTTTGGCTGTTTACTAAACAATGAAATTGTTTTCGAAAAATAAAGTATTTTAAAAATTCACAACGAAATTTACTACATAATAGTAAATTTACTTATTTGTGCCCCCTCCCCTAAAAATTCAGCCCTGATTATCAACTATAGTTTTTATTACACTATCAGTCTACTAAAATATCATAATATTAGGTAAGTAGCAGTTTTGAATTATTGTATTATTTCTTTATTCGCTAAGTTTGATTCGATTTTCTAAACATAAGAGAATGTATATGAATATTGTCAACGTTTTTGAAACCTATCGAGATGAAATGAGCATTATAATTAATAATTTTAATTTTAGTGAATCCGTGTACCTAATTGTTTTCCAAATATCTAGATAAAAATATAGTTTTGTGATCAAACTTGTTACGGTCGGTCTAAAGAATAAAGGTAGATACTGTTGTTGGAAAAAAATGATGTTCACTATAAATATTTATTGAATTATATAATTCCACATTAATATAATACGATTATAATTATACATGTCAAAGGGCAAGGTCGTGAATAATAATAGCAAATAATTATTATTTACGGATCAGCATTACATGATTCTGAACCAATTGCATTAGCCACAGAAGTTTAATTCTGAACTTAATAACATATAAGTATCAGAGACGTACCTAGGATTTAATTTTAGGGTCAGTTTTAACTTTTGAACTTGAGTAAGTGTTTAATTTACAATATTGTCGTAAAAATAACAATTAGTAGTATAATATAGTAATCCGTTAATTAATTTTTTTACTGTGAAATATTACAAACATGTTTTTAGAAAATAAATTATTTTAGCAACGTAAAATTCAGCAGTATATCTGTACAATTTTCATAAAATAATTACCTACTTTTATTAGAGAACAACTTTTCATGGAAATAATATTAGTAAAATTATGTCCATACATTTCTATAATGATGCGATTATTGAACCAACTGTATTCATCAAATAGGTAGTTTGTTTTCGTTTTTGTTTTTTCAATAAAAGTTTTTCTATATCTCTATCAAAAAACATTTTCAGAAAATATTTTTCTTATTTAACAAATACGTACTGCCACATCCAGAAAGAAGGTGTAACAAATTTTTTTGATAATTTATTTCAATCATTTTTTAACCAAGTGGTTTTTCAAAGCATGGATTTTTCTTTAAAAACATCAATATTGGATAAACCAGACTTGTATAACTCATAATTGTATGAGGAACGGTTTTCAATTGTTCAACAAAGTGTGGTTCTCGCATACTATGGATATTTTTATTTTTTAAATAGAATAAAGTCAAGAAAACAATAAGTCAGTTAATTTTAAGTGGTTTGTTTGTACCCCCATAACCACCTCCTCGGCATTCCCCAGGTAAGTATTATATATAAAAAAACACATTTTTTTTCTCATTAATTTTTTTTTCTTTTATTTATTAGACAAAAAAAAAGTAAAGTAAAGGCAAGAAAGCCGGACATACTTCGCTCTTCGAATCAGATACTCTTGGTAAGTGTGTTGAAAATGACAACCATTATTGATCTTTATATAATTTCGTTCAGAATCGTCTTATTGAAGAAATGATTTATCGTTTCTTTAAAATTCCACAAACCCACTAAGTGTATCTGATCCGAAAAGCAAAGAATATCTGTGGTACGAAGTATGTCCGGCTCTTGCCTTTACTTTACTTGTTCTACTCTCAATAGATTTATCTCAAGGAAAAACCACCAAAAACTGAATAAAAATGGAAAAGTATCTTGTTACACGTTTCCACGTTGTCTTTTTCCTCCTTTATTTAAGGTAGTCATATGGTATTTTTTATTTCATACAATTATTATACAATAATTCAACATCCAAAAGGAATAAAACTACAGAGAATATTATAAATCCATAATATAATTATTATTAATACAACGAATCGGTAAAATATTATACGATAAAATTAAAGACAAATATTTTTAATTTAGAAACAAAATAATAAATAAGAATTAATCAGTTCGTTACACGACTTAAGCAAGCGGCATACTGAACACTCAAACAGCTCTTTGTCTTTATTTTACTTTTTAAAATGATAATTGAAAAAAAAAATTCTTAGCCAGTTTTTTCACCACACTATTCACTGAGTGACTAAGCATAAGGAGAGATGAGAAAAAGTGTTATAATTTCACATACCAAACATTTTCTTTTATCAAAATATTTTTAATATTATTGTACATCTATACTTAAATTTTCATAAGGTTTGAAAATTTTAAAGGGGTTTTTGTAAAATGTTGGGAAGTTTTTCTTATATTTTGAAAAAACTATTGAGAATTTCGAAAAATTACTTCTTTAAAGTAAAGCAAAATTCTGGTTTAAAAAGTTGCTGGTCGAATCTTTTGGACAAGTATTTATATACAAAAATGTTTACACAAAAAAAAAAAAAAAAGAGTAAAAAAACATTATTGTAAAAATTTAAAAAATGTTAAGTTATGTACCTACTACTTGTATTTAATTAAAACAGAAATAATTCCCATGAACGCCTTTTTTTATTGTAAAGATTTTAAATAATAAGCTAGTTTTAGGCAAGTATTAATAATATGGACGGTATGTAGGTTCTAAGTGGATTAGTCTTTTTTTATTTATTAAAATTTAAACATTTTGACTGAACCCCGTATTTTTAATTCTTAATTAATAACTTAACTCACCAAAGTTGAAGTGTTGAATATTTCAAAGTTGTTTTTTAAATTTATTAAATGAAAAACTACATATTAAAAATGTTATAAAAGTCAAAATATAATAAAAATAGATACATTCAAACTTGTTTCGTATCCTTTTTATTAATTTTTCATTTTTACTAAATTAATTTGTAGTAATTGATATCAATTCTAATACAAATAAGGTGAAAAAAATTAACAAAACATATACGTATGGTCGTATACCTTTGTATAAAAATATGTATAGTTCTATCAATAATTGAACTGTCCTGTTTTAAGGGTATTTTATCTGACGTCGTTGACTTAAAGCCCAACATTTTAGTATAGTGTTTGCTCGATATTTTTTGTAGTTAATTGAAAAAAATATTTTCCTCAATATTTACACACGGTATTTAAAATATATTTTAATTGTATTTAGAAAAATCAAAAATAAGAATTACCTATCCACTACCCAGTGCTGAGAGCAACTAACACAAAACAAAACAATTATTTATCCGCACAAATAACACTGATATCTGTAAAACAAACTTACCCGAACGAATAATATGCGCATAACTATAAGTACGATTAGGATACCAACGTACGTCGTAATTATTGAAATATATTGTTTTTCTAAACGTGTCAATTATTAATTGATAACCAACCTGATGCGACAATATTTTTTCATAATAAATTAATCCTAATAGCACTTTATAATAATATGGAAAGACTAATACACGCTATATTATAACGATATCAGTAGGTATATGACATACATACTTTGTGGCGTGCTTAGGATAACTAATAACTATACTACCAATTCACCAGCTACCTACCTACTTATTATAAAATATAAAATGACAAAATCATCATTTTATTCCATCGATAACGATCATTTATGAAACACAGGCACACATTTGTAGAATTTTAATATTTCGATTGCAATTTACCTATAGGAACGTAGGTATGCATATTAATACGTCATGTATCTATCAATCTATCAACCGTATCATAAACTATTACGTAAGTATCAAGTAACTACCTACAAAGTGTAAAATTGAAATATAAATTATTAACATACCAGGATTAAAATAATAATTAACTTTTCAACAAATTTGTCTGTTTTTAATGCCATAAAAATGTAGATGTAAAGTATAGCGCGTGCTATAAAATAATGATTAATAATCAGTTTAGTACTAATGTAAGTACTTGATCTACCTACTTAGTAGTAAGGAAATATTTCGTTCATAACTGAATTTATATAAAAATGTTGTCACCTATTAGTTAAAACATTATGAGCAGGTATATTATAAAAAATAACAATAATCTAAATAGGTAGTAAATAACCTATATATTACCGTATACAGGGTATCTAAGTACGATATGACAAATGCTATGACTTTTGTTCTATTAAGAATTATAATTTTTTTTGTTAATTATTACTACAGCATTGCGTTACTGCGTTACTGCAATAACGTATATATAATATATATTGTGTACTTTTTTTAGGTTCCAAATTTTCAAATTTGAAATTTAATACTAAAATTTTAGAAAGAATTCAAAATAGCAGTTTTATAAACCTGATTTTTAGAAGAATATTGGTGCTTAAATCTCTAACAAAGGTAATTTCATTCATATTCTATGATTTAATAATTAAATTATTATATAATAATTTAATAATTTTTTCAAATAGGTACGTCATAATAATAGTAATATTACGTATGACGTCAATAATTGTTGATATTATGACTTATTTAACAATATTATTTAATTCATCGCAAACTTAAAAATATATATAGTAGAAAATGAATGGATTAATTAAAGATTAAGCACAAATATTTTTCTAAAAATTACTCACAAAATATTTATTTTGAAATTTTTCTAAAACTTTAGTATAACATTTCAAATTTGAATTTGAAAATTTAGGCCCTTAAAAAAAAAAAAAAAATGTATACGTTATTGCTGAAGCGCAATGCTATGGTAAGAATTTTCAAAAAAAAAAAAAATAAATAAATAAAAATTATAAATAGAACAAAAATTATTGTATTTCACAAATTGTATTGGGACACCCTGAATACCATGTCGTGTTTCATATTTTAGAATCATTCAATCGACCAATTTTTCACAGAGACACTAAAAACCAAATAAATGACGACACAATCCACAATCATATCAAATTTATTATAATGATTTTTTTTTTTTTTTTTTTAATATTTATAACACACCAATTAATAATCAATTTACGTAAATTATGATATTTAATCTATATGTTATCATGGTATTCAGAAAAAGTAAAGATAAACAAAGCAAAGTAAAGTAATACATATTTACAAGAAAACCAGATATACTTCGCACCACGGGTATTCTTCATTTCTGAGGTCAATCCTGGGTCAGATCAATTTTGATTCAATTCTAAGCAAAATATGCTAATAATATAAAAAACAATAATAGTCGTCATTTTCAACATACCCACAAAATGTATCTAACTCGAGGTTCGAAGAATACTCATGGTGCAAAGTATCTCCAGCTTCGTTGTCTGTACTACACTTTACTTTACTTCACATTCATTTACTTTTTATACTATTCTAAATTTAATGCTTGTAAACAATAATTAATCATTAAGCCAACTTTTAGAAAATGTTGACCACTGATAGGAAACTTTGAAACACATGAGGAATCTTGGGGTAAAATAACATTTTTACCTGATAAAAAATTAAGTTCTATAACATTATGAAAAAAAAATTTATTTCACTTGAAAAATCCCTATTTAATAAAAATTGTATACTTAAACTTCAACTTTTTAACCTTTTATTGTACAGCACTCCTTCATCAAAATAATTGACTGCTAACGCCTTCCCCCCCTCTTAGTCAATATTGTTTTTTCATAGGTAGATACGTAAAACAGTATCCTAAATTAAAATAAAAAAGTATATTTGACGAAATATTAAATGTTTTATTCTACTCAATTTCACAAAAAAAAAAAATCAATTTTAGGTATATATAAAAAATCTGAATATACTTCGTACCACAAATATTCTTCGCTCCTCAGGAGTCAGGTCAGATACTCTTGGCAGGCGTGTAGAATTTTAAAGGGACGATAATTCATTTCTTCAATAAGACAATTCTGAACGAAGGAAGTTAATAATATAAAGAACAATAATAGTAGTCATTTTCAACACACTCACCAAGTGTATCTGACCAGTGACGTAATTAGGAATTTGTTCTAGGGGAGATATATGTGCCTATTTTATAAAACTATTTTGTAACTATTAAATAAATTAAATATTAAAAAAGTGTGTACTTCGCTCGTCGGAGTGTTTTTTGCACGTAGAGTGGGATTCTCTTGACTGGTGTATTGAATTTTAAAGAAACGATAAATCATTTCTTCAATAAAACGATTCTGAATGAAGGAAGTTAATAATATAGGAAAAAAAAAAATGCAAAAATTCGGAGTGCCAGGCTAGAATCGAACCAGGACTGTCGCGCGATAGGCTGGTTCCAATATCATTAAGGCCACGACAAATAACTTCACCATGTAGGTGAAATTGTAGATATGTACTATAATAACCAAAAATATTGAATTTTCAGAATAGAATAAAATAGTTAGAAAACTATTATTACACGTGGATTTTAAGTCACACCATCGTATTCAGCGTCGAAAAATATATAAGATGCAATAAAACATTACCTATCAACCTCTCAACTTTTCGTGTGTAAATAAGAAATATGTAATAAAATAGGTAATATATCCGTACTTTCTCCGATTTTTTTTCAATCAAACCCTTGTAAAATGTTTAATTTTTTGTCTGTAAGAAATTTTATTGCACCAAAATATTCGCAATGAAATTTTCTATCTAGGCACCAAATTGCAAAACAATCAGTTTGGCTAATTTTCTTATATGTACGGTAAAGTGCGTAATTTTAGGTAAAACTAACGAATTTCGTCGAAATTCTAACTTCAAACGGGTATAAATAAAAAAGATGACTAACGATTTTTGAGATATTTTCAGATCAATTAGACATATATGTCAGTGAGATCATATTAAATTTTCAAGTCTTAATATCAAAAATCAAAAATTTTATTACATAATAACTAACAAAAAATGATATATTTCCGAAATTTTCAAAATGCAATACTTAACTCAAAATTGATCAAATATTTTTGAAATTTATGTGAAATTTTTTCGTGACTATTTTTAGTGGTTGGTGAAAATTTCAAGTCTCTAGCTGAATTATTTTAGAAGTTATGTCTAAAAGTAATTTTCAACTTTACGGAAATTTAGGTAATTGCGTATTTTGCCGTTTTTTGTCAATTTTTCGACAGTTCTTCCCCGCTTTTGGAAAAAGTATTGAGAAATTGAAAAAATGACTTGTTCTTAGTACCATCTGGGTACGATTCCGGTTCTATAGAGATATTGATCGAAACTTTCGGACAAGTATTTTTATACGAAAAAGTGTTCACAGAAAGAGAGAAAAAAAAAATAAACATCATTGTAAATTCATAAGCTTCTTAACTTCGTTCAGAATCTAAAATATATATGGCATAGTAACGGTTTTAAAACTAGATCCAATTTTTTGGTTGCACATGGTGTTGCTTGAATAAGGATTAAGATCATGTAATTAAAAATTACAAATTATATAAAATAAAATATATACAAAAAGTTTGACATTCTACGTAAAAAGGGTAATTTGAGCCATAATTTCAACGTTAACCAATATTAATTCATAGAGCTAATCTTATGAAGTATGAATCGTAAATAGAAAAACATGTTGTATGTCTATTGTTGAAAAAATATGTATCGAATAAAAATTAATTTTAAATTTTATAAGGTTTTAATAAAAATATCAATATTTTAAGTGAAAATAATGATTTTTGTAAACCTGATTATAATTTTTTATTGTTTCTTTTTCTGTGCTGTTATCTGTTAATAAAACAATATTACTCTTTACTAAGAATTTAAAGTTTTATTAAATTAAAATGAGATATTTCCAATATTTTTAAAGTTCTGTATCATTCCAAAATTAGTACCTAATGACATTTTGAAAATAATTTTGATATTTTGTGAAAATTTCGATTTCTCAGTACCATTATTTTTATACTCACAACTAAATATTGACAAATAATTTTTAAAAATTTCGTCTACAGAAAATTTTACTTTTTTGTTCAACTTTTCGGTAGTTTTTCCATACGCTTGGAAAACCTTCGTTCAGAATTGTCCTATTGAAGAAATGATTTATCGTTTCTTTAAAATTTTACACACCCTCCAAGTGTATCTGACCCGAAGAACGAAGAATATCCGTGGTGTGAAGTATGTCCGGTTTTCTTGTCTATACTTAACTTTACTTTACTTCACTTTTTTACTACGATATTTATTTATTTTTTTGTATAGAAATACATGTTCAAAAGTTTCGACCAGCAATTTTTTTAATCAGAATTCGCCTTCAGATGGTACTCTAATGTTGTCACTTTTCGAAATTCTAATTAGTTTTCCACGATTTTAGGAAAACTTCCAAATATTTGATAAAATGCCTTTTATACTTTGTTTTTTAATCCATAGTTTATGAAAATTTAAATATTGATTAACTATGGTATAAAAAATATTTTGGTGAATCAAAATGTTGAATATATGAACTTTTTTTTAAATGTTTTTCTAACGATTTTTTTCACCAAATTTGTTTTTCGTTGTTTTCAGTTAATAGTGAGATATAAAACTGGCTGAATTAAATTAAATTTATTTGTAAAATTTATAAACTTCATACTTTTAAGTAACATTGTCTTGAATTAACAGAAGCACTTCTCAGAATCGTTTTATTAAAAATATGATTTATCGTTTGTTGATAATTTAACGCAAACACAAATTCTCACCTAACCCGTGTAGCACAAAACACCCATGGAATACGACTTTTTAATAACACACAAACCCGCGTCCCATTCTGCACCATTATTGATACATTAATTATTATTGGTAACAAAATTAACACATTATTGGTACAGTAATATTATTATGATAAATAAAGTTTGTTGAATCATTTATCATCAAAACACTATTATAAAAATACGAACATTAACTGCTAAGTCCTATCTTCCCCTTGCATTATCTGAGTGACATAATGTTATGACTACAAAAAATTTAGGAAAATTTCACATATCAATCCTCTTATTATGATGTCATTTAATTTTCGGTAATGGTTCATTTCATGGCAATAATATTTTATTACAAACAAATATTTCAGCCTGCATCATAAATATTATCATAATATACAATATAAAAACCATAAAATTTGTGGGAGGGATATCAACCTTTTTTTAGAGGTTTTGCCCCTAAAGCTCCCCCTATTTGAGATCAGTGAGACGATTCACTCTTCTAGGTATACCAAATATTGAAAAAAAAAATGTGAAAACAATTATTTTACACGCTGGCGAGACGGGTTATTTCAGTTAGTATTATATAAAAATATCAAATAAAACACAAGCGTGTGCCACAAAAACAAACTTCTGTTAGTTAATTTGAGTAGAAACAGTAAGTATATTTCCGAGAATTCTAGCTGCAGGGTGGTATTGTAATGTCGACCAGTTACAGACGTCAACACCACTTTCCTTTGATTTATTCCAAGAAAATTATAAAAAATACTAATTACAACGCCCGCGTAACAAGGGTTGTGAAAACACGAACCGCACGAGTTTTCCTTACGGCCCTAATGCTATTGTAAGCGGACTATTTTAAAGGAATGGGATTTGGGTAATTTTCTACATCCACGTGAGCGTGTTGTGTGCAGAGTATGCACGTGTATTAACAGGAAATGAACTTTATTGTAAAAAATAAACCAAAGTGTATAACTATGTACAAGTACAATACCTGTTATTATGTATTGTATTGAAATACGTACAAAAAACTGTACTTATAAATACATTTTTTTTTGCTTATTATTTAGAAAAAAATCTATTGTGATAAAAAAGTACAAAGCTTATACATAAATTTAATTAATTAATTAATTAATTAAAATTAAAAGAAGAAAAGTAAAATAAAGTAAATTAAAGTAGAGTAAAGTGAAATGAAGTCAAATAAAGTAAAGCAAAGGTAAATAAAGTATAGACAAGGAAGCCGAACATAATATTGCACCATGGAAATTCTTCGTTTTTTGGATTAGATACTCTTGTATTTTAAAGAAATGGTAATTCATTTCTTCTATAATTCAATTCTGAGGTAAGTATGCTAATGATATAAAGAACAATAATAGTCGTCATTTTCAACACACCCACAAAGAGTATCTGACTCGAGGTTCGAAGAATACTCATGGTCAATAAATGTCCTAATAAAAATGAAAAGTACAATAAAAATCTATTTTTATAAATGAATAAATCGTCAAACATCTTTGTAATTAGTGTAATTGGCATTTTAGTCTTTTTATGAGAATACTTTGATTTTGAGCTATTTATAAAATTAACTTTTTTTTTTTAATAATAAGTACATCGAATAAAATTCGCTATATTTTTTTAAACGTTCAGTAATATTCCTGTACTATTAATTAATCACAACGTAATCCTTGTCTATTTTGTTTTATAATAAATTATTCATGGTATTTAATATTTATAGTAATTTTCCCATACTTTTCCTAATTTTTTTTTTTCAATCAAAATCTTGTAAAATTTTTAATTATTCGTCCGTAAAAAATTTTTGTACACATATTTGCAATGTATTTCTCCATCTATGTACCAAGTTTCATAAAGATCGGTTGAACAAATTATTTTTTATGTGCGTATAAGTGTGTCATTTTATGTAAAACTATTGAATTCTGTTAAAATGTTAATTTTCAAAGGTTATAAAAAAAAAGTTGAATTACGATTTTTGAGATTTTCTTAGTATTATTGGTTATGCTTAAGGGTATATTTGTATTATTTTTTCAGCTCTTAATATCTATACACAAAATTTTATGAAATAAAAACTTACAATAAAAAGAGAAGTTTCCAATTTTTCAAATTGCTATATTTACCTAAAAATTGATAAATGTTTTTGAAATTTTTACGAGGTATGTGCGTGACTATTTTTTAGTAGTTGATGAAAGTTTCAAGACTTTATCTCTATTATTTTGGAAGTAATTACTAAGTAACTAAAATTGATTTCATGATAATATTTATTTTGGTATTTTCAGTATATTTGTCAGTACTTTTTCCGAGTTTTTCAATCAAAATCTTATAAAACATTCAATTATTCGTCTGTAAAAAAATTTTATTTCATCAAAATATTCGCCTTGTAATTCTTTAACTATGTATCAAGTTTCGTAAAGATCGATGGTACCAATTATTTTTTATATACGTTCAAGTGTGTAATTTTAAGTAAAACTAATGAATTCTCTTAAAACGCTAACTTTTAAAACTACAATTATAGATCAAAAACCTGACTAACGATTTTTGGGATTTTTGCAGTATCGTTAGGAATACACATGAATATGTTTGTATTAAATGCACAATTTTTAGTATCCATACATTAAAATTTTATGAATTAAAATCGTACTAAAAACGAGAAATTTCCAATATTTTCAAAGCTCTATACTTATCTTAAAATAGGTCAAATGTTTTTAAAAATGTTATGAGGTGTGCGCGTGACTATTTTAAGTAGTTGGTGTAAACTGAAAGCTTCAACTTTCTAACTTCATTATTTTTGAAGTTATGTTATGAAAATAAAATCGAATTTATGAAAATTCGGGTTATGACGTTTTTTACAGTTTTTTGTCAATTTTTAAGTAGTCTAGGCATGCGCTTAAAAAAGTATTGAGTATTTCGAAAAATGACTTCTTAAAGACAACATTTTCGATCTATACTGATCAAAACTATTGGACCAGAATTTCTACCCGAACTCGTGATTACATATGTACGAAAAAAACGCATAAATTTGGAAGACCAATATATTCTTCGCTTTCGCTTAGAATCTAAGACAAATATCATTTTAAAAACACTATCTTCTTTGTTTCGCTCAGAATCTAAAAATTTTATGTTTTAAATTCTGGCTGTAGCAAAGAAGCTAGTGCTATTACAATGAAGTTAATTTCCCTTCTTTTTCTTTGTATGGAGGATAATTATTACAATAATTATTATATTAATTTAAGTCTAATATTAATAAAAATATATTTTATTTAAGATTTATTGTATTTATTGTTATCATAATATGTTCAGTAAAATAATAGGAGTACTTATGTACCCAATTTCCTAAATTTAAGTCACCATTTTTCCCATGTTAATAACTAAAAATAAATAAATAAAAATGGATATACCTAATATATATTTCAGTTTTTAAAATAATATATTAATTATGCACTAATGAATATTTTTTATAGAAAAGTACGCCAATTATAGACGAACAAATAATGTTTTAACTTATTTCAAAGATAACATCATGGAGACTGAAAAATTCACTGCTATACCTACAAAAATTATTTTAAATTAATGATCTTTGTTCTTATGAACCAAAGCATAGATTAAATATTATTCCCTTATAATACAACAGTCCCTTTTATGAAAAAAAATCAAAATGCCCTAATTTTTGGGTATCAGCCAAACACAAGTAATAACAGAAAGAAAAAAAATTATAAATGATAATATTAGTGTTTTGTAAGATTTGGTGGGGTTCTCTATTTTTTCTATTCTGATTGGATATCTTCTACTAAATTTCTAAATTTTTCTGTTATTGTTTCGTCAATCGAAGGGTTTTTTCTTGCTGTCTCGTTTTTTTTTTTTTTTTAATCTGGATAGGTATTGTATGAATTTTCTTTTTTGTTTTTCTTCGTACTTTGTGTCGAAATTTCTCGTCGTATTTCTCATCTTTTAGTATATTAATATTCAGATATTGAACTGAACTTGCTGAATTTTTTTAGCAAGTTTTTCAACTGTCTTTTCTTTATTTTTCATTTTGTAACAATGTTTTATTCTTTTGTTGAATTATGTTTAATTACAATGTTATTTTAAGCGAGAATAAAGAGAGAAAGAAAGAGAGAGAGAGAAAAGAAAACATATTATATAAATGTATAACTGGTAAAAAAGTTATATGTAATTTGTGTTTCTTAACTCAAAGGCTTTAACCCTACGTAAAATTTTTAAATAAAATAATTACAAATCATTTTTAAATGGTTCTTTGGTATCTACGATTAGTACTAATAATTTTTAAACTTAACATTATTGTGAATTAGATTATATTAATTGTAGTATAATGGCATAAGCGCAACTAGGACAAAATATTTACAAAATATTTGGGGGCTAAAATGATTATTTATTGATTTAGTCCCTGCAAAATACATTAACCTTTGGAAATTTTCAAAAAATCTAGGGGGGCTATGAGTGGTTTTGAGGAGGCTTAGCCCCCCCTAAGCCCCCACCTAGTTGCGCCTATGTATAATGGGTATATTTAATGGTATTTTAATACAACTTTGATTCCGGAAGATAATTTTATAGGCATTTTAAAGACGTTATTTTTCTCTTCTCTCAACAGTTTTGCCTTAAACAAGAAAAAAATGGCGAAAATTCATACGTTGTTGAATTTTCCTCATTTATTTTAATGTAGTTATATGATGTATTTCTATTTTATATAATTATTTAATAATTAAACACCCAGCAGGGGTAAAATTAAAGAAAATATCAATATAAATCTATAACATAATATTTATTAATACAACAAATTGGTAAAACATAATAGGTACTATAAAACAGAATAAAAATAAAAGTTAATCAGTTGGTTACAAGACTTCGGCAAGTAGCATATTGGACAATTTCTATAACTAAGTGGTGAGTAAACAAAGGCTTTAGTTTTTGAAAAATGTTGGAACTTAAAAATCAATTTGATATAAAAACTTGGACAATCTGTTAACTGTTACACTTTTTAACTAGTAAATAATTCTACGTCAAAATACTTTTGTAGAGTACCTAATTAATTATATTATAAATTATACAAAAATTACATTTTGAATTTGAACTAAAAAAATTGTGTATGAGTCTCCTTTATGTAGTATTTTAAAATTTTCTATTTGACCATACTATGAATATTTTGGAAATTTTTTAGGTGTGTTTGTAGGTGTAAATTCACATTTTGGGTGCGTTTGTAGGTATATATAGGGTGTATCACGAAGATCTGACAATTTTACATTGAAATTGCATTGAAATATGTCAGATCTTCGTGAAACACCCTGTATATGTAGAATGTAGATATATAGTATTAGTTTAGCATAGTAAGTAATTTTAAGCCAGTTGGCAAATTAATACTAAGTGTCGATGAAGCAAATAAGCAGAGACAGAAAAAGAGATAATTATTAGCGTTATTTTAGTTTCATACTGAGAATTTGAGCCGCTGATGCAACAGCGCTCGAGCGAGTTTTTATCTAAAATTTTTATGTAATAGACTAAAAGAGGAGGATGTTCTCGCGAAATTTAAACTAAATCATTGTCTATTCAAAAAGACGACGGGTTTGTCAGTTCTGGTGTATGACTCGCTTTGGCGGGTAACTAATTTTAGCAGTACCTTTTGTTCGGCAGTACAATCAGGTACTTATTTTATTTTATGTTGTTTAAGGCGAATAGCCAAAATTTTTAATTTATTGGTCTAGTTCGTGTTTTTAAGACACGTTTTAATAAAATATTGTTTTGTTATGTTTTATTAAAAAATCAAATCAAAATTAATTACCTTTACACAAACGCGTTGTGTTATTTATATTTTCTTATAGAGCACGTCATATTTTTGTTTACGGTTGAATAAGATATAAAGACCTGCTGTGTTTAAATCATTATGTAGTGCTCGTTATCGTGGTCCATATAGAAAGAACATATCATCGTTATTTGTTCTTAGAGAAAAGAAAACTTCACTCTGGATATTCCAGTGCTCGTTATCGTGGTCAGTTGTCTAGAGTAAAAGGGTTTTAGAGTGGCATCTAGAATAAAACCTAATTGTACTCGTTATCGTCGCCTCTCGAGAGAAAATAAACATTAGACTTTTCTGGCCTCTAACGTATAATATTGCTGTTGCGGAGTATACAACATAGCATAAATCCATTGATCTGAGAACGTTTTCAGAAAAGGTGTTTCCAGGGAAAAAAGTAAATAAAAGTCAATGTAAAACTTCTATATACCAAGCATTTCATTTCTCTTAGAATCTGAGATAGTAAAATATGGTTATAATTACCTACTATATATACCTTGACTTTATATGGTTATGATATTATATTAAGTCATTCGTTTTCAAAGAATGTCAACAGTACACAAAAGTATGTAACGAAAACATAAGGAAAAAGTCAAAAATATAACTTATGTTTACATGAAGCATTTGACCACTTTGTACTTCAAACTAGTTATTTTTGGAAATTAAGTACTTATATTTTCTTATTTCATTATTTAAATATTTTATATTTTATAATGAATTTATTTGGCTAAAAATGGTAAAAATTTGTTTCGGTTAAGTCAATAAAAGTTGTAAGTAATTTAAATTCATCATCCCAGATTTATAAAAATTGTATCTGGCCACCCTAATGAAAAAATACCACCAAACAATAATATAATGCGTATGCGTATTATGATATTTCATGTGAAAACAATATGTACTGCCCAGTTTAATAGGTACTATCGTATTGACTGTGTCGATAATTTATTTACACTACATCGGTGGTGGATCTAGGATTTTCTCATGGGAGGGGATGTAAAATATATATTATGTGTATAATATGCTTGAATCCGAATTGCGTGATGCGAAAAAAAAACGACGATGTTTGTCGACAACTGAGTTGCGTGCGCGATTTTTTTTTTTTGAAACTGAGCCGAATAGCGTGAGTGGTTTTTTCGGGACAGTGCCGCATCGCGTGCAGATATTTTTCGAGGTGAGGGTGAATTGTTGCTCGACGTGTCGTTTCCATTGTTGGAGACCGGTGAATTCCAGCCCGATAATATTTTAGATGTAGGTTAGTCACAACCCCTGAGTAATTATCATTACCACGGTAATTGTAAACAGTTTCCTCGCGTGTTTTCGGCACTTACCGCTACGTTCCTCCGCACCGTCGCTTTGCTCGGACAAATCTATATACGTTCCAAGATTTGTTATGCAACATGGGGACATTTCGGTTTGATAATCGGTAATTATCGATAAACTCGATGTGGTTATTTATGTAAATTCATAATAGGCTAGGTAATTAACTATATTAACTAGATTTAATCGTAATTTTAGATTCAGAACGAAGGGTTTTTACAACGATGTTTAATAAAATTGTAATATCTAGATATTAAGATCTGAAAGTTAAATACATATTATTACATACTCATACGTTTTGCTAGCGGCATTGAAAAAATCACGAAAATCATAAATCAGATATTTTTATAATCGTTTAAAATTAGTATTTTGACTGAATTCAGAATTAATTAGTTTAAATTGCATATATCAATATTTAAAAAATTAATTGTTTTGGCCATTCTTTATGGAACTTGGTACATGGATAGAGGATAACATGGCTAATATTTTGGTGGGAGACAATTTTTTACAGGTGAATAATTCAAAAGTATATAATATTTTGAATGTAAAATGTAAAAAGTCCAGACAAATTTTCTGGAAATACAAAAATAAAAATTATCATGAAATCAGTTTTTGTTGTTTAGTTACAACTCCAAAACTAAAAGTTTTAGGAAAGTAAAACTTTCACTAACTACTAAAAATAGTCACGCGCATAGTTTATAAAAGTCTCGAAAATATTTGACCCATTTTGAGATAAGTACAGAACTTTGAGAATGTTAAAAATTTGTCGTTTTTTGTTCGTTATTATTTCATAAAATATCAATGTATGGATATTGAGACCTGTAAATTTAATACAAATATACCTATATGTGTTGCAAACGGTATTGATGTGTATATATATGTTACCGTAAAAGCCCGATCACTAGGTAAACCTAGGATTTACTAGTTAATCCTAGGTTTTACTGGTTGTACTCAGTAAATGCTGAAATTCATAATTTTATTCGGGCTTTTACTAAAAACATTATGTACATCTTAGGATGTACAAATTGAGTTAGTAAAAGCTGATCGATACACAACACATAATCTTTAAGCGTTAAGCTACGTAAAAATTATAAATATATTTTATTGAAACAAGTCAAGCTGTTCGATATACGACACATAATATTTCAGCGATAAGCTACGTAAAATTATAATTATATTTTATTACAACAAGTCATTAACAAAAAAATTATAAAATCATAAAAATGAAATAAAAAAAAAATTTAAAGCTTTTTCAATTTTTAATAAAACTTAGTAAATTTAAATGGTTATTAGAAATAATTATTTAAATTTTTATTATTTACAATATTGTTATTTATTAGCACATGTTGTACTATTATGGCACCTGCTATTACACAAAACATTTGACTTTCGGCATTTACATTTTTTATCTGTACATTTCTTCTGGCAATCACACCTCAAAAACCCTTGCCCGCCTGAAAGTGAAAGTTGAGCAACAGCTTGGCGTATGCTTGTTGTTTTATTTGGAACATCCGATATTGAAATGAATTTTTCTTTGCATAAATCGAATTGATTTCTTGTAAATAATTGATTCAAAGTCCCAGCCTTAGATCCTAATCGATAAAATTCATCGTCAATATCTTCAACTACTACAGCCAATAATGTACGAGAATCAGTTTTACATCGGTCGAAATCTGGAATTTTCACTCGCACTGTTTGACCCATTAATGCAACAGGAAAGTTTTTATTAGATATTAATTTCATTTTTTTAGCTGGTTTTTCCAGAGCTTGAAGTGACTCTTCTCGCTGTCGTTTAATGTTAGTAGTACGTTCAAGTAATCGTTCGTTTTTATCTTTTTTCAATATAATTATTCTTTCTTCATTATCTATTTTTGTTTCTGTATCTACCCCATTATGCTTGTATATATCTACATCGATTTCTTCTTCTCGGTTATGTTCAATTTCTATGTCCTCATTGATTATTTCAGTATTATTAGTCTCCATATTCTCATTGGAAATTATAACTTTAGAGTCTTCAAGGACAGACATAAGGTCATCTTTATTAATGAGTTCTGTTACCACATTTTTTGGTATACTCGAAGTAGCAAGTCCCATTTTCATTGTACATCCAAACATTGCCTTATATGGCGATCGTTTTATGCCTAATTAAAAAAATAGTTATAATTTATAACTTTTATATTATATTATAACTTATGTTAAAATTGTAGAATTATTATACTACAAATAATAATTCTACACTAAAATATTTTATTAAATTATTTTTTATAATCCAAGATAGCAATTTTATAAATAATTTTTTTTTAAAAAAAAATTTGATGTTTAAAACTATTAATTAGGTTAC
>JAIPRM010004397.1:0-18802 GCA_025469315.1 Stegophylla sp. TES_Ste_2020 | reverse complement strand
ATCTAACTGTTGATACGCATCTTCAAGAGCCGTAGACTAAATGTGAAAGAATTGCAGATTGGCGACCCTTTATTTTGAGGCAATTTTTTTTTTTTGGTGGGGGACGTGTAAGGGTACAATTAAAAAAAACATATCGTGTGCAGTAGCCAAACATAAAAATTTTAGGCACTGGTGCATTCCCATGTTGCAGCGGTATAAATATATATATATATATATATATATATAATTATATAGTATCGATGAAACTATAAACGAAAAAATGATAGCACAATGATAGCACAAGCCGTTGAGTAGGCTAGAATTTGATTGAAAAAACATTTCAAAAATTTGTAAAATTTTTAAGCAACATCAATACAGTTTTTTAGTTTATAGTTAGTACTTTTTGGTAAATAAAATAAAATAAAAATATTTCAGTAAGTTATTAAATTGTTACATATTGAGTAATCTACATTTTAGTAAGAATAAGTTAGTACCTATTTGTAATAGATATGTCTGATGTATGTAAACAAGTTCAATGCATAACTGTGTAGGTTTTTAGACTCAATATTATTTAAAAATTTACGGTTTTCTTAATAATATAATATTTTTCATTTAAAAAGGCACATTTTGAACTTCAAAAATTCTTTAAAATTGATATAAAAGAATATACATATTTTGTATATTTTTCGATGATTTTTAAATAATATTTAAAGAATATTTTCAACTTTTTAAGAGAATATTATTCCGGTCTGTAATGATAATTTACTGTAACGCACTTATTAGCGCGCTATTACAAGTAGTTCGTTATAGCCATTATTATTTTTCATTAATTAGGTACATCACGTTTCGTACAATAAAGCAATGATGTAAATTTAAAAATCAAATTCAAAATGATTATCGCGAAGAACGAAAATTATCCTCATTAGACCACATTTTTTACAGGACATGATTTATTCTACAAACGATACATATTAGACAATTTAATTTAATATGGTTCCATTAGTTCACAAAACACTTAAAATTTATAAATATGTTACTTATATTATATCATAAAGAAGACCGAATTAATAACAAACACTTGATAGAAAAAGCATATTATTTTTTTTAGAATGTAAATATGTTTTATTTCGTCTTAAATATACACCAATAATAAATGTTATAATCTTTTAAAAATTGTCATTGAATTTCAGAATTCTCAATAATCAAAAAAAAAAAAAAAAACATATATATATATATTTATATATATATATATAATAATAATCACTAAAAATAAATAGGCACATCAATAACAAACATTTCTTACCTAACTATAGTAAAAAAATATCACGAAAATCATAGTGAAGTTAAAAAAAAAAACAAAAAAAATCTAGGTATCTTAAAAAAAACATGTATAAATAAGCTTACAATTAGCAATTATACACATATATACAATTATATATGTTTTGAATATACATATATATATGTGTATATATGTTATATGTAATATATTATGTGTGTGTGAAGTGTTGTGCATATTATTACAAATATGTTACGGATTAATAATTTGATATATTTAGGTACTTTTAAGTAGGTATAATAATAATATAATAATATAAATTATGCTGTATGTATTTTAATATAATATAATATATAAACGTTCTAAACAAAATCAAATAATACGAAATCATTACATGAAGCCCGGTTACAATATTTAAACAATTGTTTATTATAGTGAGTGAGTTAAGATCAAATTAAAAGGTCAATTTAATTCTGATTGTCTGTTTTTTTTTTAAAAAATTGTTTCTTATATTATTATTTAAAATGAAAAATTACTGTATGCTTTTCACAATAATATTCAAAGAATCGATGTAAAAACTTAATACAACATTTTCTTACATATTTTTTATATTATGTTACAAAAAATATATTGTAATTGTTATACGTTAAATTGGTATAGTTTAATATAACAACATCATTATGTATACAGGGAGTTTATATAATAATAATAATAATAATAATAATAATAATAATAATAATAATAATAATAATAATAATATTAATAATAATAATAATAATAATAATAATAATAATAATAATAATAATAAAAACGTTTTTAGTAATGTGTGTCCATCTCACCGACGAGAGTAATTTTTATGATAAGAGTAGGCACGTAGGTAATATTTTTAATACCATAGCTTATGTTTTCACTTGATAAAAAAGTGGCCACGGGAAATTTAATTTTTTTAAATTGGAAAATTGAGAAAACGCAAAAAAATTAATACATATTAGGCTTATACGTTTTCATTATTTTTTAGTGTATTTTTGATATTATTGGATAATATTAAATATTTATTACCAAACATATTTTGAAATTTTTTCATCTAGATACGTTTAAAATTTCGGAAAAAAACGCTTTATGAATTTTCATCAAAAAAAAAAAAAATTAGGACAAAAATTATGTTTCACCGTACACTCGTGATAGACTTGCACTCATCATGATAATATTAGGAAATACAAGAAAGAAAAACTTAAACGAAAAATTAAAAAAAAAAAACCACTAATAATTAAATAAAAAAAAGGAACAAAAATAGAAACTTAAAACATTTTTAAATAAAACAAATCCTATTATGTTAATAAAAATGTTAACTGCTTAAATTAACAATAAAATTACATTTTGGTAAAAACGTATATATTTTATATGACTTAATTTAGTGCTAATAGTTTTTTTTTTTTTGATTTAAATCTATACAGGATAATCCAAAAGTCACATACACACACACACACACACACATACACACACACACACACACACACACACACACACACACACACACACACACACGTACGTACGTACGTACGTTGTACAACTCAAACTCGTCGAGAATTTATGTTTAATTATTTTTATTATATTAATATGTACGCAAACGACAGCCAAACGAAAAAAGGATTTTATTACGCCAGTTTTTGAGAATTCTTTCTTCAACTGGACAAACTCACTGTGATCGAGGCCGTCATTAGAGAGATTTTTTTTTTATTCGCATGTTATAAAAATATCTTTTATTTGGTTATCAAAAGTTGTGAGTGTTGGAAAATCCAATAACATGTTGCGCCATCGAGGTATTTTTTTTATATTATATAATATTTTCATAAAAACATTCGACATCGGGAAAAATAACAAAATCGCGCATCGATATCTGCGCAAAATTGTTGTTTGATCTCGTGTCGATTTTATTTATGTCCGTTGCACGCAAATCGATACGATGTACTTTTAAAGCCGAGACCTATTAAGACTTTTGGCGAGCCTGTATAAATATTTAAATCGGTGTGATAATACGATACGTAACGATGTCGAATATAACACCCACAAGAAGTTTATACTATGTACTTAATAATAAAATAATAGGGTATAATGATAATGACTAAAAATGCTTCGAGCGTTTACCGGGATTATTCTTATTATATTTTGTGCAATTAGTCTACGTATATAATAATTATAATAATAATAATAATAATAATATGGGCAATAAAATATAATGAATGCAAATACACACATATATACGGTATACATATAATATTATAATGGTAGGCATATTTATATAATACATATTATATTAAAAATAATCGAACTAAATATACTAAATATGAATAATAATATATAGGTGTGGTTAAAAAAAAAATAAATAAATAAACGAATTGGGGTATCCAAAATAAGTTAAACCTTAACGTTTTCGAAGGAGAAACGTTTAGATGAAACGATTTTACGACCACTCCCCTTCCCCGTCATGTTGCGCACTACTAGCTAAAAAATTAAAACCAGCATTGATATTGGCGGCGTGCCTACCGGCAAATAGCTAATCGTCAGTGTTACGGTCGACGATCAAGTTATTATTAGGCACTATCATAAGCGCGACTAGAAGGCTTTTGGCACCCCCAGACTCCAAATTAGTATCCTCGAAAATTCAAACCATAATTATTAATTTTTACCCGGGAATTCTATTTTAGTGTTGTGTCTTCCGACTGTTTTTTTTATTATTATTCAAGAATTTATGTTTTGAATGATTTTATTTTAGATTTGTAGAGCAGTTTTAAAATAATAATAATAACAATTGTAGTAGCCACAAAAAACAAATCAAGAATATGTAATTCTCATGCATAATATTATTTTAAAGTATTTTAAAGGAGTCTGGGATAAGAATTATTTTGAGGAGTTTGGGGGTGACAAAGCTCCTTGTAATTTTAGCACCGCTAGAAATTTAGGTCTAGTTTCGCCTATGGGCACAATTTATTTCCATCTGCACTAGGGCGAATCGATTTTAAGGTTTATTCAAATATAAACGATTAATAAGTATATATAGAATTAGTATGCGAATTTACAAGATAATGGACAGTTGTTATAAACGTGCAGCGCGTTACGTGTACAATTCGTATAGTAAAACGTATGAATATACATTTTTTTTTTTTTTTTTTACGTACAAAATATGTCATAAATAGATAAGTGTTTTATTTTTTTTTTAAAAACATTTCTCAATCGTTGTTTACACATGAAAATCGTGAATGAAAGTGATTCGAGTGAACAACATATAAGTTATAATATTTAACAATATTTTAAACGATTTTTTTGAATTACGAATATCGTTAGAATAGAATAGCGTAGTACAACTTATATTAATGTATTTTTTTTCTCGAGAGAAACAAACGATCTCGTTTTTTTTTTTATTTATAATTTTTTTTTTTTTTTGATAATAATATTACAATTAGGTATATAATATTTTAAACGTCTTCGCGGAGACCGTTACGAAGATACTTTGATTTTCATAAAAGGAAGCCCCACTGGAATATTATTAGAAACGAACAGATTTGTCATAATAATAATTTAGGTGTTTACACGTAATATTATTATAATGCGAACGCGTAAAAAAAAATCTGTTCTGTACACGGAAGAGCACACTTAGCCTGAATTATAGGCCCAAAAGGGCGCGGGAAAGAGCACATAATTTATGCTAGTATATCGTACAACGCAAGAGAGCACAGATCGATTGTTATTTGTCGATTGTGAAAGTTCGTGGGTAAAATAGACACGGGATTAAATTAATAAACAAATCGAAAAACAACCTTTGTTTTGAAATACCTCCGCGAAACGAGTGTGTCATGTTTAGTGTTTATTACTTAAATACCACCGGAAAAATTGTCCGTTAAAATAAACATTTAAACGGATGATAATCGATTTGATTAATTTTTTTTTTTAAGCCAACGAAAATGCACGAATAAAGTGCTCTCTTATAGGTCGCGTAGTTACGGGCGGTCTTAACTGTGCTCTTTTCGACTGTGCTGATGGTTTTGCAACACTCACAGAATCACAACAGTTATTTACAATTTATTATATTATAAAAATCGCGGAATTCCTCTACAGGTATCCCCGTCAATATAAAACGACGGTTTTAAAATTTACACAATCGATTAGCTACTCTATGATAATATTATAGCTTCTACACGCGCGTTTACTAATACGCATAAATAATTATACTCTACTACTACTATACACTATTCGGTTAACGTACAAGTTAATATTATAACAATAAATTATGACGTAACACATAGCATATTCATTGGTTATACATTTAATAATATTATAATATACCTAAATCTAACAGCACGATGCATAGCGTATGGACATTAATATTATGTTACGTTATACTTAAGCTACATAATGTATTAATATAATATACTTATAAATAATATTTATATAATAGTCGATTATGAACAGTAATAACTACTATTAAGGGCAACTGCACGCGTTCCAGATGACAATATTGACCCGAACGGACGCGTATTCTATTCGTATTTATTCGAACGGTCGTGATTTGATTGATGTGAGGGTGGGGGTGAGGGATGGGGTTCAGGGGTTCAACCCAGACGAAAATTTATCGGACAACTCGATAGGAAACGTTTAAAATTTAGTCCATTGTATTTTTACGATTTTGATTTTTCGCAACCCTTCCCTCCCCGCTGCCCACCACTCATCGAAAATTTGTTCTTCGTCGTGACGGTGCTTATTTCATATTAATATGTAATAAGAGAGCTGATATAACGTAATATAACGTGCATACTAATATCACTCGAAATATCGTATCGTTTCGTGGGCGGGTTGCAGTTGGAATACCATATCGAATGCGTACATCGAATGCGCTCGCGGTTACGATTGGATAGAGATTAATATTACAACAATAATATATTATACTAACGTTAAACATTTGAACACATATAATATCGTTAATAATTTCACACAATCAATAATTATAGTAATATAACCAGGGCCGTGCCGTGGGGGCCCGAACCCAAATACGTCGAGGAGGGTGTAAAAAATTGTAAAAATTACTCAGAAAAAAAAAAATTTCGAATTTATCATTGATATTAGAATTTTACGAAGATCTTGATGACTGAAAATAAATGAAAATTTGAAAATTTCTTATGGTTTTGAATTTCTCTCTGGTCCCTTGACTGTAATGTCAAATGATACGTTAAACAAACACAAGATTGACATAAGAATAAAATACTATTAGCATATCAATAACGAAATATTAGAGTAAATAGAATTTTTCAAATATCAAGCAAGATCGACGTAAGACTACTTGGGAACCGCTACTGATTTAAATTTATTAAACGCAATTAAAACTTTTTAACTCTATTTAAAGTGTCCAATGACCGTTGCAACTGGAGAAGTTTGTCCAGTAAATTAAAATTAATAAAATCGTATTTATGAGCTATAATGTCCTAAGGACGATTGACTAACTCAGTAATATTATCTGTTAAAAATGAAATTGCAAAAATTATGGCCTCTGAAGATGACAGTAGGAAACGAATATTTTTTTTTACTACTTGTCCCGGGCACAAAGTTATAGTGGCACGGCTCTGAATATAATACGTTTAATATTGAATAATCTTTGAATTTTTATAACAATTTGTATAGTATTCGTTTATAATGTTTAAATATATATATGTATATATACGTATATATGCATTATAAGGTAAAGGATTATTTTAATTTTATAAATGGTATATAGTTAATAATTTATTTTCTATTCTATTATAATCTATGTTATACATTCTTATTGATAGTATAATTAGTACATAAAATAAGTGTATCTATATAAACATTGTCTTATATATAATTTTAAGTACCTAATCTAAAATATAATGTTAAGTATATACCTACAATTAAATAGCATAAAAAAAAAGAAAAAAAAATATTGGTGCGTTAAAATAAAATAACATGATTAATATTAATATTTATGTATAATATATATTATATTATATTGGTAATAATATAATATTATAATTTATGGGTAATGGCATTAAAATAATTTGACGGGTGTTATAATGTAGTGTGTAACCAACCTGATATAATACAATTTAAATATTTCGAATTGTATTTTGACATTTTATATCTATGTAAAATCGTTCAATTTTTGTTTACAAAATACAAAGTGCTTTATCTCTAATATTTACTTAATAATCATTGACATTAGTTTCCGACCTATTTAAAATATTGGATAAAGGAAACTTAAACAATCTAACTTAATTGTTCAATATTATTCAATTCATTTTCTACAATATTATTTATGAATTATACAATGCAATACACTATGAAACAATTAATGTATAGTGTTAAATCGATGACTTGATCCGAATATGATTTTGTTAATAGTTTTGGTTACAGTAGTTGTACATCCCTGGAAAAAAAAGGTGGAAATAATAATTAAACACAGTTTAATACATTTAAGTAAAAATTACGTTTAACCAGTTCTATTAACTTGTTTATATAACATTTTTTTTATAAATTATTAATATTATAATTAGTTTTCTTAATTTTATCCGACTGTTAGTTGTTAGTTAATACCATGGGTGTCAGTAGAAATTTTTTGAGGGAGAGTAATTAATTTTTCATAAACAGTTTTGCATTAAAATATTAAAACTGCTGACTAAATAGTTATTTTTGTATCGATTCATTAGACAATTGGAAGTATTATAATTAGATTATGTATGTTTTAGTTATTAGAAAATACTGTTAGTACGTAATAGAAGAAATCTTCATTTAGAAACACTAAAAATCAAGTTATTTCTCTCTATGCATCTTTACAACTGAAATCGGAATGTTTGGAAAAGAGACATTAGTCAACGATATTTACATCTAGATTAATAAGTAGAAACGAATTTTATAGGAAACTGCATTTTTTCCAACACTTTATAATCATATGTTATCGTTTAATTCAGTGATTTAAAAAAAAAAAAATAAAAATATTTTTAATGATCTTTTCTGATTTAAATTTTTCTAAGGGTTTCTTTTTTTATACTAATGATTTACTTCATTTTTTTTTTGTTTTATCAGAATTGAGATCAACAAATGTATGTTAAATGTTTTTTAAAATAAAAGAATAACTTACTGAAAAACTGGTATTAAATTACAATACTTCACAAATGTTAAGAAAAATGATATTTTAATATGCTTTACGCATCATTTATGCATAAGACACAATAATATGTCCTTTACCTATGATCAATCTTAATGGTACAATTCTTTTTATTTCCTAGTATGTTATTTTTCATAATTTCTTAAATAACTTTTACGTTTTGAGGGCATTGATATCCGTTACATAATTATCAGTTTTTTTATTAACAGTCTTTAGGGGGAAAACATGTTTAGATATGTATTGATTTTATTTGATTAAAAAAAAAAAAATGTTTAATACTAAGTTATTGGAGATTATCACTTGTTAAATATTCAGAGACGGAATCACGTCAAATACATAAAATTGAATAGCATTACTATAACGTTCTCGATTATTTGCATTTTTGTATATACTTATACACGTATTATATGTATCTCAAATTTTGTCAAAATATTTGGTTTTGATTAATATAAATTATTTATAGAAAAAATGAGCGAATTTCAATTAAGTACATAATAATATAGAGTGTTTTCGTCGTACTTGCTGTGATGCTACCAATATGAATGTATATTATTACATATAAAAGTTTCTCGGACAATGGAGTTTTCGAACCCCACAGGTATATAAGAAATATTAAATCCATACCGGACTTCTTTGAATCGCAATTTATTCTCGTGACACTCTTATAATATTATTATAAGTAATAAAACTTTTGTATACTCACAATCGTGTGGATGTACGGTGTAACACGGGATGAAATTTGGATTGCAGTCGTTGTGTTAATACCTCGGGATGCCCGGCGGTGCAGCGACTAAACGCAAAACAAACAAGCATCGGATTAAACATTGTCAAAATAAATTAGGTACCGGTGAAACCGGGTTACAAATTCTAACGATTGAAAACGCTTGCAGTGCGTTGTACTCGAACAACAGCACCGTTTCGAATAACGGACATTGCCCTCGTAATCACGCGTCGTTATGGTGTGCCTGCAGAGAGGATTGGAAATCCATAACCCGCGAAACGGACGGGGACAGAATCGGTTTGAAATTCGCGTTTCCGGATATTCCGCTCGGATTAATATCGCGGAAGCAGGGGTGTGTTATGGGATCGCAACTTTACGGGCCCCCTAACAAATAATGTTGGGGTCACAAAAGAATTGTTTGGAACTTCATGTAGAATATAATTAAAATCGTTTTCGAAAAGCATAGGTACGCGTTTTGTTAAATTATTAATGCATAGATTTTATGTTACAACTAAAAGACGAAATAATATTGCTAATATGCAAGTAAGTAGTCGAATATATTCTTTTAATATTCTTTAAAAATCGTAATAAAATATACAAAAACATGCTTTTACATTAATACGTTTTATTAAATTCAAACTATGCTTTTAAATGCAGAAAAAAAAATAAATGTTTTTATGAGATGTGTAAGCATCTTAATGATATTTGAATACTTATTTCGGCTCTCACTATAGATGAAAATATTTTAGTTAAGACACCCTCCCCCCATGGTGTCCATACATTAGAGGCATTGTTAATGCTAACCTAAACCTAGTGATGTTTAAAGGTCACTAAATTTAAAATAATTTTATAATTTATTAAAATATAATTTTTTCTTTTATTAACCCAAAAGTACTAAATTATGCTGATAATATTGTTTGAAAAATGTACAAATTTTTAAGTGTTTTTCCAATTAATTCCTGGCCTACGCCACTTGTCAGCTGTAGGCTATAGTTATCATTATTACTTTAATAGTTTTGTCGACGATAAGTAATAACAGTGTAAAAAATTACATCGATATTATTGTATTTGCACTATAACAACACAAAATAGGTACCTAAAATTTTTAAAATCAATCGATATATATATATATATATACCTTTATATTCTAATAATCATTTTTGTATGAAAATATATTATTTTATCTTAAAGTGTTCTCAAAAATGTAAAAAAAAAAAAGTTATTTATTTATAAAAGTCACAATTTGTAAATATTTCAAACCCCTCTACTGGCTGAATAAACTAAAAAAAAAAAAAAAAACGTCAAAGAATAATATTCCAACCTCTAGTTATAACTATTCATGGCAAACACGCATGGTGAGAACCTATGGGATAATATTATTTTTGTGTATACTGTAGGCGGTGAAATTATTTTTCGTATACTCATTACTAGGGCTAGGATTTCGACGCATTTTGCATTGTTTTTCAAAGGTGGATGTGCGATGCTTGTCTGGTCACAAATTCATTACATGTACATTTGAATGAGAAATTTTTGTTTTGTATTTTTTTACAATTTTTAGTTTTTAGGTCATTTTCATAACTTTTTAGGGTGTTTTTAAAGTTTTTGGAACATTTTTAGAACTTTTGAACACAAAATATGAATTTGAAATTTTGTTTTAAGATTTTTATTCATAACTAATAAAAAAAACATTTTCAGATTAAAATAAGTCGATGAGATGTAAATTTTTTTTTTTTAAGTTGTAGTTATTATATTTTTTTAAATTTATATTCAATTTAATTGGTATTATTGTTAAATACATACTATGGAAAAAAAAGATATTTATTGGTATTAAAATATCATTTAAGTTTCTAAAGAACAAAAATACACTTATAATGTACTTTTTTAAAAATTTTTTAAGCTCTAATAAATACATTTAAAGTCATTTTTATAGTGCATTTTTAAATTTTTTTCGGTCATTTTTGAATTTTTTAAGGGAATTTTTCGAGTATTTTAGACCATTAAAATTCCAGCTCTACTCATTACTTATTGTATTTTGTTTACAGCATAAGTTCGTACAATTATTTTATGTGTGAAAATGGTTGGTATCGGATGTAAGGGGAGTGCAGACGAAGTTTTCACAGATCTATGAGTTTTTGAAAACATTTGCGATCAACTTCTTTTCGTATTTGGCCCACTAAATTCGGAAAAGTTATACTAGAATACATTATAAGACAGAACGAATAGAAAGAACGAAAAAGTATGCGGTCTCCTATGATATAGGTCCTTTGTTCCGATTTATTGTACCGTAACCGCATGGCCGTTCTGGGAATCCCGAGGCAACGAGATACGCATCGCGTGGAAATGGCGTTATGAAAAGCATATAAATGTTTTAAAAATACGAGAATAAAATATGTTTATCACAAGTCATCGACATAATATTATATTGTGTTAAACACGAAAAAGTATTCTCTGTGTAGTAAAGAAATCTTTTTGACAAGAATAATTTGAAATGTGGTTTGAAAAAGTTTGGAAACTGTTGCGTCCCATCCGCGGTGAAATGTTATTTATGTATCCAGAGGTGGATTTAACAATTTTCTGCTCACCAACAATAAAACATATCTGCCACCCTTTTTTTATACTTTTAAATTTATCAATTTTAGATTTTAGATTTTAAGCATTAGCGGTGAATGTATTAATTTTTTACCATTGTTCAATAATCCGAAATCTCAAAAAGTCGTTCAAATTACTTGAAATTTGAAGATGATAATATTATGTAAAATTATGTGTATAGTTTTGCAGTGTATTAATTAATAGACGAAATGAAACAAAAATTATTTTTACCGAATAAAAATAAAATCAATGGTTAGAAAAAACGTACAAAAAAGCATTGTAAATACATTCTTCGCCATCGCTTAGAAATTCAGAATCTAAAAAATTTGGGGAACAACGCGTTCGATATCCGAGTGTTAAATGGTGATACTTACAAGATACGGTTGGCACGAACGGTTGTAGCAATTGTTGGTAAGCTCCAGTGTTTTGTTGAAACATTGGCATTCCGGATTTGTCACCGGCCCGTTTGTACTGCATCATTCCCGGAAATGCCTGTAAACCGACAATACGTTAATACCGTTTTGTGCGTAACAAAATAAAACGGTCATGCGTAGTAAGTTTATATCATAGCTTTAATTAGGCGTCTTTTTCAACCAAAAATTAGTCACGTTTTTGCGGGAACATCATTGTTATAGCAAAATTTGTATAATAATTAGTATAGAGGACGATTAAGGGTAGTTAAAAAAATGGCATCTTATTATTATTATTATTTATTTTAAATAACTTAGTTATTATTTCTTTAAAAATTTTTTTGACTTAGTTACTCAAATGTGTTTAACCTTTACTCAGCTCGGTTAATTTTTTTTTTGGTTAATTTGACTCAAAATCCAATTAAAAAAAATTGGTTATTTATCCAACTTTGAGTTGGATATGTGTGTGTGTGTGTGAGCGAGAGAGAAAATCAGAGGGTTATTTTCTTTGAATTACGACTTATTAGTGATATATTAACCGAATGTGTGACAATTAAGCGCGAAAAAATTAGACGCAAAGAAAATTAAACGCGAGAAAATTGAGTTTTTATAAAATTATGCCAATATATACTATTATACAGTGTCAACACAATTTTAGTTAAAAATAAATACTTATGAAATAATGTTGTTTGAGATAATAATAAAAACAAATATTTCTGATAAAAGCATAAAATGATAAAATGTTTAGCATGATTCTTTTTACAAAGTCTTTAGTTGTTCGTTTTTGAATTGACTATAAACGGTTTTTAATTTTAAAATTGAATATTTGTACTTATTTCCAGTGTTCGAATTGGAAAAATAGAAGAAAGAGTGCTCTCGAGCTTCCAATAAATAAGCTTCCCCTCAAACTATGAATTTCATATACTATAAATAGTAATTAGTTAGGGCGCTCTCAAAATTTTATTTTTAAAGGTTTTTTGTCGGAACACCATATTACCATATTAACCGTTTCGTTTTAGGCAAACGTTTGCGGTATATGTGCACTCAAGACGTTTCAGTGTACCTGCGGGCAGAGGGAGGTGTTAGAGTATATTATTTTACTTCGCTGGTCTGCACGGAAGTCGAGATTTTGAGTTTCACTACGACCTCAATCGATCGGTGCGTATAATAAGTTATCTCGTTAAAGGTTTACAGCTGAAGTCAATCTACGTTCGACATGCAAGCACACAACAATACCCGACGAGGATAATTTAATAATACCTACGATTCCGGGCGCTAGCGTTATAATATATAAGTCTCGTGAGCGTATCGCGTGCACATGCGCAACTAGTAGTATCGAAATCCTGGATTCGAAGGGAAGGAATTCAATTTTAATCGAAAACGCGTATAAAATTCGTAAAATGTTTTTTTTTTTTTATTATTCCCAAGTCGACTTGAGGATTAAATGAAATTAAATTTTTAACGTAACGCTTTCAGCGTTGTATTGATTATTGTCCGATGACGTCTCAAACGATTTTTCACCGGTAAAGGAGTTTAGTGCATTTTGGGAACGTGTTTTTTTTTCGTAACACTCGAAAAAGTTATTTTATATTTTATTCATTACGTTAAGTAAGAATAGAATATGTAGTTAGAACACATTCACTTTGAGAAATCGCGCAAGAAGGTGCTATGGGTAAAACTGAGGAGGTTCACTCTCCTATTATTAAATTTTCCACCCTCCTAGTTGCGTCTATGCGTGTGTGTGTGTAGTGTGTGTTGTCATACGAGTCAAATGAGGAAATACGCAAATGTGATAAGTTAAATGAATGCACGTTATTTTTTGATTGTTACATTTTTGTAGAAATATTGAATCTTTTTCTGAAGTTTCTGATATCCTTCGTTAACCACTCTATATATTTTAATCATCGTCTGCAATATTTGATAAGAACGTTGGTATACGACCAGTGATGGATGTAAAAATATTATCTATCGTTTTTTTTTTATCATTTGGATTAAAATTATTGTATTATGGAGAAGGTAAAATATATTTTTTCGATTTAAATAAATTATATATGTTAAACAATTAATATGTATTTCATTTACGTACAATTGCTAACGGAAATTAGTTTTAATTAAATTATTATTTTTTGTTCCGATATACAGTAACAAATAAAAGCAACGGTTTCATTTATTGTAAATAAAATTATTATAGGTACCTATGGACTCTATATCCTATGGATCGAGTAACATTGAAAAATGAAGAACTAATTTATTGTTAAAATAACGTTTTCATTGTTTTCGCAATAATTGCCAGCTCGCCAGATTATATACATAAATGAATTTTGTATTGTTTTCTCATTATTATTTCAAAAAGTATACTATTTTCATAATAAATAAACGGTGAACAAAAAAGATATTTAATTTATATACCTTCATAAGGTGTTATTAGTGTTGTGTTTCTTTCTTTACGCGTATCGCTTATAATAATTTAACGATAGTATTTCTCGATAACATTTGCATTTATCCGTTCGTTGTAAAAAAATAAAAAGCAAATAATAAAAAATAAATGAATATTGATATTTATTATAATCGTGCCATTTAAATTACGTATTTATATAATTTTGTTTACACTACCTACCTATTAGAACAATAAAGAACACAAAATAAGAAGACGGTAAGCCATTAACTTTTTATAAACTTTAATTATAAGACTACAACTGATCATACTTTTATCACAAGACTTAGGCACTTGTTTCTATTCACATAAAAAATTGTTCGTAGAAATCGGCTTGATTGATATTTTTTTACGAGCGTTTAAAACGGCTCAACAATGTCTGGCAGTATAAAAATTGCACATTTCTTTTCGTTATTATTTCGTAACATTTTTGGAATTTATTGTTTTAAAAATTTACAATTTTATACAAGTTTACTCATATTATAAAGGTTTATTTATAAATGTTTAAAATCAGTTTAGTTTGAAATAAAACTAACATTGAAGCATTTTCGTGCCACAAATATATTTTTAGTGAATTTTAATAATTTTCGTATTCTCTCTTTAAAATCGCGTATAAATTTACCGAACATCTTTGGGGTGGAATTTCAAAAACGTAATAAGTTTGCAACGTCCTTTTCAATTATCGCAGTAATCGTTAAGACACGCGCTTTGAAATGTAAATTCTTTCGATGATTTACTGTCAGACAATCGAACCCTATAAATTTTAACATTTTCCCCGTAGATCAAACGCGGAAAATTACGCTCTTGGAAACGTCAAAAAATACGAGATCCTCGCGTCCGGCGGTGGCGCGATAGAGTTGTAGGTTATAGTTATAGGTTATTAAGGTCCAAAGTAGCCTCACAGTGGTTAGCTGCTGTTGTTGTGTTACCGCTGCGCCGATTAGGTTATTATTGTGGTTTTTGCGCACTACATTATTAACGCGTAAATCATCAACTCCCAAGTTAGTAAGCTGCAAGCAGATAAGCAAAATGGTAGCTATTAACAACGGAATAAAGCGAGACGTTAAGCAGCACAACGTTTCCATGGTATATCGGATATCCAAAAACGACCGTGATGATGATGAAAGTCGATCGGAGTAAAACACAGGCCGTATGAGGAAACGTAACAGGTCGTGTGACAAAAATGGTTGTATGTTTATGCGTCGTACTCTCTATGTGTGATATAAGGAACAATATATTCGCATTATTATTATTATTATGATTATTATTATACCAGACGTGTCCGTTGTAATGAAAATTAGCTCCAATCAATGACGTCATAATAAATACTGTGCACAATATTATAATAATATTGTGATATTATTATTTTAACGGATATTGTTTGCAATAATAATTCTGCTCGATATGCATACAACACGTTTGCCCATAAAATATAATATTATACATATGTAGTAAAAAGCATTGGGACGTGAAATTTATAAATGTG
The DNA here is from genome assembly GCA_025469315.1 of Stegophylla sp. TES_Ste_2020. Taxonomy (NCBI): domain Eukaryota; kingdom Metazoa; phylum Arthropoda; class Insecta; order Hemiptera; family Aphididae; genus Stegophylla; species Stegophylla sp. TES_Ste_2020. Next base: position 2,736 of record JAIPRM010004397.1, on the reverse strand, counting down.
CGTTGTTGCGTTTCGAAATATTAAAAATTGCATTAAAACAATAGCGTATATTATTTTACAAGTTCTTTACTTACAAAATTCTCGTAATAAAATGTTCCAACGGCTTTCATATCCATCTGAAACATATAACTTGTTGATAAACTATTTGTAAACTTTAAACATTGGTCAGTGATGTGTGTTTGTGTGGGTGTGGTCGGTAGGTAACGGTGGTGGTAATGATTAAAGAACAAAATGAAAAAAGGTTATGCGTGTACAAAATACATAAATACACGGGTGTTTTCGTTTAGAAACAATGTCTACGGGGTTTTACCAGTAGCTGGAAAATAACGATTCTCTTAAGTGACTAATAATCATGGACATATAAACTTAATATGACGTGTTAACGCGGATTCGTTGCTTAAAATGTTATCACTTAACATAACGTCAACACATTTTGAAATGCGTTTACTTACTGATTAATAGTATTTTATGCGTCTACTGTTTACCACACCAATATCGAAACGCGCAGAATAAAGATATTGTTTAGTACTTTTCAATGACCGCAGAAGTTTCACGTATTATGATAGATATATTTCGAGATAATCTCATTGTTTAAGTTCAATAAACACTCCGATAATTAAATAATAGATAAAATATGATAGAAAATATTTCATGGTTGGCAAAAACCCGGGTTTCATTGAAAAAACCCAACCCAGAAAGGCTTTTTCGGTTTTTTTTTCCAATAAAACCACAATAAACCCAAGAACCCACTGGGTTTAATGTGAAGTTGTTTATGTGGGCGGTTTTATTGGGTTTTTTGAGAATTAACCCATCCGAATTTTTTTTTTTTCGTATTTTGATTGCACTATTTTTCATCTTTTCAATAACAGAATAACGAACTTCTGTTCTACAACCGTGTATTTGATTTAGCTTAATTCTTTAATGTCTTCATTATTTTGAATTCTTGTTATTGTTAAGTTTTTTATTTTATTTTTTTTAATTTAAAAATTTTTTATTGAATTTTTTTTTTTGAACGTCTAAATGCTTTGAAAAAAATAAGGTAGGCATATTTAAAACACATCTCATACTATAAAAAAAAAAAAAACCGTGATAGAGCCAGGTTTTTTCAATGTGTTTTTTTAAAAATAATTAGTAGGTTTAACCCGGTAAAGCAGCTCGGATGTTTTCAATGGGTTTTTAAAAATTTGAATGGATTTAACCCATAAAAGCAGCTCGGGTTTTTTCGGGCTGGGCTTTTTCGTTTCAACCCTGAAATATTTACAAAGTTTACACGACTTACGATTTTCTCGGAAAATACGTAATCAAGTAACTCGGTTTTGTCAATGTTTTTTTTTCAATTTGCAGGTAGCTATTACCTGACGTGTCACTTTTTTCTCGCGGTAACTCGTAATGTTCAAGGAACTCGCCTAGCCTTGATTTACTCTTCGTCGTCAAACGTCGTAAAAAGTCGTAAAAAGTAAGACGCGGTCAACTCGTCGTGTCCTATGGTTTTCGTACAGTGTCTTATTATGGGTAGGAGGTACCCTTATTGTGTATTTTACGATGAATCGAATGACGAGGACGAAATATCGTTTTAACGAATATCCGGAAATAAGTGGTAAATCTAAACAAAGTGTACACATAACGATACGAATACGTCTGTTTGAATCTATTCACTACAGTTTATGTCGGCTCGTAAAATCTAGTAGTCGTATAATAATATGTTTTTTTTTTTCATGTACAGGCCGAATAACATTTATTTTATTACGTACACGGTTCAACAATAAAATGTCGATTACCTAGGTACTCGTTTGCAAAATGAGATTGCAAAGAAACGTACGTATGAATTACAATACGGGTACGTAAAGTGGAGCAGTCGTAAAAATATAAGTAATATAAGTAACGCTAATTTATCTATGCCAGTAAAAAATTCAGGGGGAGAGGGAGTTAAACCTCTTCTCCAAAAAAGTATTTGATAGACTGTTTTAAAAATACAATATTAATGAACATGTAATGTATAAGTTTGGATTAAAAAACAAGATTTTAAGGTGTTTTTGTAAAATTTTGTCAAATTTTCCCAAATTTTGAAAAATTATTCAGTATTTCGAAAAATGATCCCTCTACAGTAACATCTAGAGCTGAATTACGATTCAAACTTTAGTTGAAACTTTTGGGAAGTTAATAGAAAAAATAAAAAATGAACATAATCTCAAAAGCACAAGCTTTTTCACTCCACTCAGAGTCTAAAATAAGATTTATTAGGTGTTTTAATTCGTATGCTTACTTTGGCTATGACACCGTATAAGTTTTTTGTTTTGAACATGTATGTAATATAGAATACTCAAATTTTCAATTACGCCTCCCACGCAAAAGGCGATTGTTCGATTTTTTCCTCATTATTATCTCTAGATTTTAATAACAAGAAAATCTTACCTTAAATGGTTTAATTAATTATTTTTCCATTTTTTCGAAATCAATAAAAATAACAGTGAAATGTCAAATACTCGAATGTCAGAAAAAAAAATGTATTATAACATAAATATTAATATTTAATAATAATTATTAATAATTAATAATTAAAATGTTATGTATCATAATTTACAGTAACCAATATCATTGACTATCATAAACGAAAAAAGCGGACATACTTCGCACGATGGGTGTACTTCGCACGACGGGTGGTATTCTCTTGACGGGCGTATTAAATTTTAAAGAAACGATAAATCATTTCTTCAGTAAAACGATTCTGAACGAAGG
>JAIPRM010004396.1:0-23085 GCA_025469315.1 Stegophylla sp. TES_Ste_2020 | reverse complement strand
TATTTATATTATTAATTGTGATTTGTATAAAACCTAATATTAGCATTTATCTAAAATATGTTTCCTATTAAATATGTATGTTAACCACTAAGCTTACCTTGGCAATGTACAATACTGACCATCTTATAAATTTTTACTATTGGGCATTAGCCCGTCTAAAATAAAATAAATAAATAAATAAATAAATATTAAGTGTTTGTAATGAACGCATTGTGAATTAAGGGTTAAAAGTCTTTTGTGTTATAAATAAATGTTTTTAAGTCATAGCATTCTCGGAAATGACGATTACGATTAATGGGGTTATTAATATAACCATAAGAGTTGCAATGGATTGGAACCGAAAAAGTGACAAACAACAATAAGCACTATGGTTAATAATTATTATTGTTTTAATGAAAGTAGAAACGTGTCTATTCAACACATAATTTATACAACTGAGGTTTGAAATTATTTGATGATTATGACACTGAATTATTGGAATTTCGTTTTTTTAACAATCATTAAAAAGGTATGGAAAATTATGAAAAAATAGTGACTCAAATTATGCTCCAAGGAAAAAATTAAAAAAAAAAAAATTAAAATATAATATAATAATATACGTTTTTTATGTGTACATGTTTTCGTATACATTACTTAGAAATATATATATATATATATAGTAGATGGTATTCTAGAGAGGAAATTTTTCGAAATTCCAAACTGTATTTTTAAATTTGGTAAAACTACCCCAAATTTGACATAAAAGACTGGGAAAGAAGACCTTTTTTTTGCTGTTTTCATTAGTTATATTAATAAAATTAATAAAAATAAAATTCCAACCCTAGGAATGATCATTCAATTAGGTTATTTTAGAATTTAGTTTTTAAATATCTTTTATTTTAGATTTTTTGAATGGTTTGAAAATATTATAAATTACACTAACATACTTATGGATTGGAGAGAGTATTGTTGAAGAGTATATTTTATTGACAGTAGAATTAGTACGTTAAATTTAATATAATATATCTATTCGTCCATATAAAAATCACCGAGAAATATTCGTTAAATTACGAATCCATTATAAAAGTATTTCAATAAGGAGAGTGTGAGAGGAGAATTATTGTTTTTAGGGGTTGGGTACGGCAGACCTGCGAACATATAATAATAATAATAATAATACGTAATATTATTTAATCGAAAGAAACGCTCCGCTCGGCCTCTCGATAATACCGGATGATATATTAATCTACGCATTATGGGCGACACTTTACAGACATTTTCATTCCACTCGTTAGGAGTTTTTTGTCCCGTCGCGTCTTTGGAATAGAAGAAAACAAATACATCATTATTATTTCGTCGTATCAAAAACGATAGGAAATAAATATATATAGAAGGGGGATCGATTTCCGAGCTGCGTTATTTTTTCTTTTGTGCAAGTAGCACTCCACAACTCTCGGTAATCGCAGTGCCATTGAACAGAAAAATAAAAAATAAATACTACCATAATCAGCGTTAAAACTAAGGGGGCCTCGAGTCGAATGCAGTAAAAAAAAAAAATTTTAAGTTTCGTTTAAAATCCTTAAAAATACACGTGATTACAATTTAAAACACCTGAAATATTTCGTACCATGGGTATTCTTCATTCCTCATTTGGAATTTCGTAGTTGGTGTGTTACTTAATTTCTTGGATTAAAAAAAAAGTTTTAAAGACATTTTTTTGTCTAATTTTGAATAAACTATTGAGGGTTTTGAAAAAATATCTCTAAACATTTTTGAGCAAAATTCTGACTCAAAATATGATATATACATATATACTTATAAAAGTGATATTATTAGATACGTGGGTATGTGGAAATACAATTCCGAAAAAACAAAACCAAATTTTTTTATTTTAGTTTAAATCTTCTTACGTAATTTTTATGGGATTAATGGTTCAAACCGTTTACGAAATTTTAAGAAAATGTGTTTTCGTTGGCACTTCTGTTGTTTGATATATTTCCTATTAAAACTTATTGTATTTATATAATTTAATTTTGTTTTATGTTCTTTTTTAATTATGTTTTAAGTTTGATTGGCATTTTAATTTTTAAAATCGTTTTATTACTAATGGGTTAAGGAAAAATATTATATTTTATCGAAATAAAATTTTTTTTTGAAATCAAAAAAAAAAGTCAAACACAATTTTTAAATTTCCGTTTTTTCCTAAACGTTAAGTTGAATTATTAGATTCGTCTCCTCGGACCATATGAAAAACACTGAATCTCGTGCAGACACTGCTGACGATTTTTATATGGATTGCACGTCGATTGCCGTTGCAATAATGACACGCTCGACCACACTTCCAAATGGCCGCGATCAATTCGAGCCGTTGCGCGGACAACTAAGTCCGATTCCCGTTACGTCGGCCGGAAGTTAACACCTCGTATAAATCGCACGCGCCGCGGTGCGGTTAATAATAGAAAAATATTTTTCTTCTCCGTCCGGGGGGTAACCGTTTGCGCTGTATGAAGACGCTGCGGGACGAATTATTAGGTTTTGATGTGTTACGGTGCGTTTTTCCCCGTCGGTAAATACATTATTTCGAGATGGGTGAAAATGCAGCATCAGGGGCGGGTACAGAGAGGAGTTATCGGGGTGACCATTCCCTCCTGTTGGCTACAAAAAAAACCTTCGGGTATCCCGCGGGGGGGGGGGTCATTATAGTCTTGTCTATGGTAATCAGTAGAGCCCGGATTTAAATGCACTAAAAATCCTCGAAAAATGCTCTAAAAAACAGTCAAAAGTGACTTTAAAAAATGAATTTTATTGCGAGAATGCACTAAAAAAACCTCCTATACATTTCAATATTTTAATTTATTTTACTATTTGCCGTCTGTCGAGTCCAGGTGACCATAAGTAAAGATAAGATTCAAACTTTATAGCAATTACAGAGAGATTTATTATTATTAAGGAAAAAACCAAAAAACATGGATGATAATATTATTTTTAATTGACTTAATTAAAATTATTGGCTTGTATAATGTACAGATATTATAAATTGAAATTGAAGGGTTACTGTTCACATACGTATGCATTAAAACGAATAAAAAGACTGAAAAATGCTGAAATATGCTCTAAAAATGAAAAAATATCGAAATATGCAAAATAATGCAAAATAAAAGTTTCAATTTTGAGGTCTCTTTCGCACGAAACAAATTTTGTAGTTGGAAAGCATTTCCTGAGATCATCCAAAAAAATATGCATTTTGCATTGAAATCCGGGCCCTAGTAATCAGTGATGGGACTTATATCTAGATGAAAGTTTTTTATCATCTATTATTTTTATCTAGATTAAAATCTTCTGGTTATCTCTTTTTTTTTTTTATCTCAGATGAAAACTTCTGTTATCTATATCAAATTATCTAGATTATTTTTTATACATAAGCATACTTTATTTAATATTAGGTATGCTATATGCATTTTTCATTTTACGTTCAAAATCAAAAACCATAATAATGTAATGCAACAGAAGGTATATTTTAGAACAAATTTAAAGCTGTCGCAAGTATAAAATATATTTTGATTTTTGATACTCAGTAGTGATAATTATTGTTGACTATTGTTGTTATTTCTAATTATTAATTTAATGTTTCTGGCTTCCTGCAGGTTAGGTTGGGTATCAAATCACATCCCCTCAAAAAAAAAAAAAACTGTCTAAAATTGAGTAAAAATTGACATGTATAAAATCGTATAACAGTTGGTCAGATAAAAACAAAATTAATAAAAAATTATTTCTAATTTTTAACATCAAACGTTTTTTTACTAATCAAACTTTACAATATACAAATTAATGATGTTTAAAATGCAATTTTTATTTCTTTGACAAAAATCTGATAGTAATGTCAGTTACTCAAGCGCAATGATTCGTTATAAAAAATTATTTAACTAAAAAAAAAAAAAAAACTACTTATTTAATTATGGCTGGTTTTGTGCATATCTTTAGATCGGGGTGAAATCAACCACAATATAATTATTCTTCCTAACTAATTTAAACCAGTTGTGTAGCATTGTTCGATAATATTCTGAATATTTTTCAGTTTTTCATTTGGACAACTTTGATAAAAAAGCCGTTTAGAAAATGTAGAAAACGTGTTTATCCGTTGCAAGCCGTAGTGGATCATAAAATATAAGTGTATTCTTGAAATTTCAAATTTCAAAAAAAAATTCCGATTACTTTTATAACAATACCGTCATCGAATTACTTTGGAAAACTTATTATTATTATTTCGATATTAGTTCTTCTCGTGTTTTGGCACTCGGATATATACATGTATGTGTTATATACAGGAAATTGGCTCAAACTCCAACTGACCTTTCATTTGTCTTTAAAAGTAATCGCGCGGACCAATTGTTAAAGTTTTAATAGCTGCCATCCCAAGACTCTTTATGAACAACCAAAGTTGTCGATTGATGTGATTAGGGCGAAAAATAGAAAAACATTTCCCACACACACACACACACACCACACATTGCTTTTAATTGAATTCGATATTACGTTTAATGGATTAATTTACACAACTTATATAATTCATTTTCATTCGGTCGTCCGAGAAATGCGTTTGCATTTTACCGAATAAATAATTGAATCGTTCGCCGCAACGTATTTACTATGATATTATTATTTTTAATATATTGAATTGTATTTTGAAATAGGTTTTGTTCACATTCGTGTATATTTGGAAAAAACTGGAATAGTCGAACTCATCGATCGTCGATCCGTTTCAAAATATTACAGAAGCGTTTTTTTTTTTTTTTTTTACTGACCCAGGGAGATTTGTTCACACAGTTGAAACATTGACTTATGTTTTTAAACCTTTGTAAATAAAATTCAATCGTTTTTATAATTTATTGTAATATATCAATAAATAGTCTCACAATGTGCTTTTAGGCTATGCTTAAAATCCGGTCCTGTGTACACCGCAACATCCCCGTGAGGTTAGTATGAATAACACTTAAATACTTAGATTACGAACAATGCACTTTATGATTTTTCATTGTTTCGGAAAACAGTTTGTCTCGAATAGTCTTTTTTTTGACCGCTTTCGTCGATAAAATAAGTATATTCATTAGGTATAAAATGTTTGTTTATCAACAAAACTAATTTACGCAAATGGCTCATTGTTTTTGTTTCAAAAAATCAAAACTATTATACAGGTAGACTAGGGTGACCATACTTAAGAAAATAAAATACAGCACAAAAATATTTTTCTTAATACGTATTTTTAAAGAAATAAGTATTTATTACACTAATACATATATGAATAATTTTTTTTCTATGTTTTTGAATCGTGAAAAAATATAATTTTTAAACTACCTATTATAGATTAAATTTAATCACATAAAATAACATAATGAAACTAAATTGATACTTTTTAAAATTTCTTCAAATCCTTTGTTCATGCATATTGTATACTTTACTGTCTAAAAAAAACTTGCTAATTCATTTTACGATTATAATTGATATAATGGTATCCAAAAGATTTCTAGATTCTTACATTATTTTATTCAATAATTTCATTTCAAAAATTTTAAAACAACAGTAAGTCGAAAAACGGGATTAATATGGGACAGACTTGAAATTACGGGACAAAAAGCGTCCTGAGAGAAGTTTGTCAGGACAACAGGACACAGAGCCGAAATAAAGGACAATCCTGTATAAAACAAGACGTATGGTCACCCTAAGGTAGACAGATAGATTGTAGATAGTCTAATTTGCAAAATACCGGTGAAAACTAAAATCGAAAACGAAGAAAATCAATATATCCAGTGTACGTAATCGAATCAGAAAATTTTTTCTAGGTTTCGAGCTGTGTTAAATCAAAAAAAATGTTGTATAGACTTTTTAATTATTTTTCAACCCGAAGGTATTGGAGAAAAACGCTGCAAAAGAAGATTGCACGGAAAACAGCGCATATTGGTATATACTTTCTTCCCATCCCCCCCCCCTATCAGTTGACGTATAACGCACAGTATATAATAGAAGGATACTTCTGAAGGGTATATAATAATAATATTCGATTGATATGAATTAAACCGATGAGCGAGAAGAGGAGGACATGAGTGTCTTATTTCTCTATACACCCGATTTTAAATTAACGTCTACGCGGGGCTTAACGCGGAGTAAAAGCATTTCACGGTGATCCGAATCGCGGCGATAAGATGAAAGGAAAACGTGTGTAGGGGGGCGCGAACCGGAGCCGTTCAAATATAAGCAGAAAAAAAAAATTAAATATATTTTTACTATGCAATGTACGCTCCTCTTCGTCTGGGGGGAGGGGAAGGGGAAGGGATGACTGTTGAATATCTGTATTAGAGCGTGTACGAGTGAATTTTAAACGAGAAAAAATATACGAAAGACTTTTGCCGGTCGTTCGTCGCGCGCGTCACACCTATCAGTGTCGTATCTGAACAGGCGAGAAAACATATCTACAAATCCTTATAAGTACGTTTATAATAATTATAGGCTAACTTTGGATTTACTATTTCACCGTAATCATTTCTTATTTGCACGATCGTTATCAATAGGGTACATAGGTATTGGGGGGGGGAGAGATTAAGGGATATATATATATATATATATATATATATCATTATTTATAGAAAAATGTCATCCCCGTACGTTTGAAATCGTATTTTTTCACAATAAGCACGTAAAAATTGCATAAACTTTAAAAGTTTCGGTTGTGAGTTATCATTTAATTTATAAAAAGTCAGTTTACTTCGTACAATGGATATTCTTCGCTCCTTGGGTGGTACACTCTTCTTGGTGGGTGTATAAAATTTTCAAAAATCGATTAAAAATAATGTATTCGATAAAAGACGATTCTGAGCGGAATTTAAATTAATAGATAAATTATAATAATAAATTATCAGTTTGATAAAAAAAGTGTTCGTATTCAAAATTTTCTTATATCAAAAAAATTTGGCATTTTATTGTTTATTTTTATTTTAATATTCATTAAGTTGAAATTAAAAAAAAAAAAAAAGTTTAGAGGTATTTTTGTAATATTTTGGAAGATTTTTCCCAGATTTTGGAAATATTATTGAATATTTCGAAAAATTACCATCCAGAGCCAAATTCTCATACAAAAAGTTATTGGCCGAAACTTCTGGACAAATATACCTGTAAGAAAAAGAATTAACAGAAAATTTTTTTTCTTAATTGTTAAAAATTGTTGTCAAGTTTTGGTTAGTTTTTCCCGAATTTTGAAAAACATGAATTTTGAAAGTTGATGATGACTTCTTTGAAATACACCATCAAGAGCAGAATGCTGATTCAAAAAGTTACTAGTTGAAACTTTCGGACAAGGTTTTCAATACGAACAAGTGTTTAGATAAAAAAAATAATAAAAATCATAGTTAAAATTGCAGTCTCTCACAATCTGACAAATACTGTAAAAGATACAAGATTTAAGATTACAAAAAAAAAAAAAAAAAATATATCTCGATACAAGATACAATTCATAAATGTTTTAAGATATGAAGTACAAATGTATATAAGTTATTGTCTATCTGTTGGGTTTAAATACATATCAAAGGTTCCGTCTTAGTTAAAATAAAAAATCGAAAACCGTTCGATAGTAACCTTTTATTTTAAAGACAGTTTTTTGAAAAAAAAAAAAAAAAACAAATAACCCCATAAATAGATTACCGAATTTATTTGGCTTAGAAAAAACGAATATTAAGGTGTAAGTGGCACACTCTTCTCCGCCCCGCTACCCAATGGACGTACGTCTCGGATATCAAGAGAGGGATCGCTTAAATGTACTTGAAATGGCATTTGGTTTTTGCCCATATTCTTTATTCGACGGGGAACGGCTGGAGAAAAGAACACACAATTGTTGTTACTTAAATAGGTATTTATTGTATTGAACGCTGCGCTCCGAGAGACGAGCTAAGCGATACGACGATATATTGTATAAACCTTGAGGGAATGACGATATTAGCGCATTTTCCCGCCAGTAATTTAGCTTTCGACTTGGAAATCCGCGGCGGCGGCTGCGGCTGCGGCGGTTTATCGAGTAAATCTACTGTAATCTAAAAAACTGATTGATCGCGAGAGCGAGAGAATAAAATAAGATAATAACCCGGTAGTTTTTTTTTTTTCCTGCCCGGGCAATTGAAAATGAAATCCGAAGGTGAAAAAATATACGGTTAAAACAGAAAACAAAAAACCAAAGTTGTGAACTGCAAATTAGCCCCGTTGACGTGCGCAATAATAAAGTGACAATTGAAAAACGTCGACGGCGGGAATCGAACGGTCACAGAAATTATGGAAATAGGGTCACGGGTCCCCGGGGGTCTTGGGATTACGTCTGAAACGCAATGATTGAGTGTTGAAACGTTGTCGTTTTTTGTATATTATATACGTATATTTCGGTTTGCCAGGAAACTGTACGGAGATACGTTATTGCCCGTCGCGCGGCATTCAATCTATGGAAAAAAAAAAATCCCCTGAATCGATAGATCACGTGATTAGGGTATTATATAGTGAGAGAGAGAGAGAGAGTAGTGGTTATCGAAAGTTTGTCTGAGGAAAATAATTTTTTCCACCCACTTCTTTTTTCGCTTACTAAGTTTAAGCAGAATCGAGTATTTCAAAATTTTCTTTTTAACTGTTTTATGTTTTTGAACTGAATAAAAAAAAAAAAAAAATGTAAAGTTAAATAAAGTAAAGCAAAGTATAGGCCGGGCATACTTCGCACCACGGGTATTCTACGCTCCTCAGCTCGAGATATTCTTGGTGTGTGTATATGTAGAATTTTAAAGAATCGATAAATCATTTCTCCAATAAGACGATTCCGAACGAAGGTTCAGTTAATAATATAAAGAACAATAATAGTCGTAATTTCCAACACACTCACCAAGAGTATCTCACCCGAAGAGCGAAAAATATCCGCAGTGAGAAATTTGTCTGGCTTTCTTTTCTGTACTATATTTTACTTTACTTTTTTTTTTTTATCTAATAAATAAAGAAAAGAAAAAAAAAATAATGAGAAAAAAATTTTTTAGAAAAATGCCCAAATTTTTTTCTTCATATTTTCAAAATTTTCTTGCTCCAAAATATTTTTCATATTATTATCTACCTATGCTGAAATCTTCATAAAGTTTGGATCAAAAACTGATGGTTTCCAAGTTTTTTTTTGTCAAATTTTGGGTGGATTTTTTTTAAAAAAATGAAGAATTGAGAAATTCAAAAAATGACCCCACTATGGTATCAACCAGAAGTAAAACCTGTTTCAAAAAGTTGCTGATCGAGACTTTTGGACGATTTAATTTATACGAAAAAGTTTTCACAGAAAAAAAGAAGAAAAAAAATATCATTGTAAAAACACTGGCATCTTTACTTCTTTTTTATTATTTAAACGTGTTAATTAATTATTTATGTAGGTAGGTACCAATTTCCTGTACAAACGTATTATAATATTCTGTTTGCATTGAACTTTGATATTTTATCTAGAAACGAAACCCTTATACAGACTTGGTAACGTTTTCAACAAAATTTGATCTTTTTGCGCCGATATTTATAAAAAAACTTGAAACATAGGTAGAAAACTGTCGATAACGAACAGCTATTTTTTTTCTTCAGTGTTACATAAATATGACATTTATTAAAATATATTTTGTTTTTATATGTAATAAACATTATAATAAAATTATCAAGTTATATTCATAGTGGTTTTTTTAATATCAAATTTGTCCTGTAGAAAAAAATTGAAAAATATTTACAATTGTCAGTTTATATTTTCACATTTTTTCATATGACACGTGAAGTAAATATTTTATAAATCCTTATAAATAGGAAGTATAAACCGAACAGTTTTGTCTCTCCGCTCCTTAACCAAACATTCAAATCCGCCACTAATACGCTCGTGGTTTTTACACTCGTATTAATAGTAATAATAATATCGTCGTAATTACCAAAAAGCAAACCTCGTGGCCGCGGTGAAAAGTGTAATACTCGTGGGGGGGGGGGAGGGAAAAAAATAGATACGTCTTTATGTACCCGAGTCCCAAGGTACCGAAAGATTCTAAAAAGTTACTTTTTGCTTTTTACGCAGACCGATTAATTAAAAGTTAGTACGATTTTTAGCTCCGTTATTCCCGCGGTCGTTCTGTCCTCGTGCGGTTATGCGAAACTTTTTGCGAAACTCATCCCGAATGAAAGTATAACCGAAAACGAAATCAGTTTCCCCCGTTTTGAAATGTTGTTTATTTCTGTTACCGTCCGCCGTCGTCGTCGGTTCGGTCACTGCGGCTTGTTCTTTGATGTTTTTTAAAACGAAACACGTTCGCGAAAACGCTACGCTTCTTACCGCGCACTATATGCCTATTGGTAGGGGACACTATTCCCAATTTGTTTTTCACATTTTTTTATTTCCCAAAATTTCTCTTTCTCAATACCATTTTTCCCAAAAGTTCTTTTTTTTAATACCATTTTTCCTAAAAGTTATTTTTAACAATACCAAATTCTATCAATATAACAAATATAATAAATTATTTATTGTTTAATAAAATAATTAAAATTTTAAATTATGACCAATTTTTTTGGGGGGAAATATTAAATTTGTAAAAATATATATTGGAAGAATGTTTTTGTGATAAATATTGAAATTGGAGAAATTAAATTGGAAAAAATTGATCGATAAAAACGGTTTGGGAAAACTGTACTACACTCACCATAGACACGTGTAGTGTGACGTATAAAGAGGGGAGTACACAAGAGGCTGGGTGAATATCCGGATTTGTTTTATGTTAAAAATCACCTATTTTATTATTTCACAAGTTCATACATTTTCTAGGGGTGAGTTAAAGGTTAGAACCGCGTTATAGGGTATATAGGGGTGATTTGGATCACACATCGACTGTCCAGTTCAAGACTGCAACAATTGGAAAAGCAATTTATTACCAGGAGAATGATTTGAAAATCCAATGAATATTCTGTCAACCATAAAAATATATGTAATAAATTAGTTACGATTGTTATGAATATAGTTTATCATAAAATCTAGGTATCTTTTCAATGCAGCTTTGTAAACGTCTCTCAGAAAAACCAAAAAGGGTCCAAAATGGTTGAAAATATAGGAGATTTTCCCTTTTATAAAAATATATAATCTTTATTAAAATTAAGATGAAATTATTTGAGATTGTATTGTTTATGTCGTTTTAATATTAATTAATGTCACTGTGTAGAAACTTGTTCGGTTCTGAAAGTGGGTAAATTAATTAATTTTGAAATATTTCATTTAAGACGTCGGAGTGATCGTTATATCAACAATTTTTTCCACATTTGTTTTCCGTTTTGATGAAAATAAATGATTTAATATATCTACGCATATTTTGCACGGTATATGTGTGTAAATTTTTAAAAGCTTCCTTTGGATTTTCAAAACGTTCTAGAAGAATTCTATATGCTTTTACGCGCGTTATTCGCTTGAATTCTCCACATTATAAACATTAATTATTTGCTATACGCGATCCGATTGCCGGCCGTCAACCCGAATCAGCCGATAGTAGCAATTATTATTATTATTATACGCCACTCCGTCGGAATCGCCCGAACGACGAATCCAATTAAACCGCGCCTCCGGTGTTCATTTTTCTCTCCTTCGTTTTCCTCCCGCAGGCGAAAAACGCTTTAAATAAAAATTCGAAAAATCCCTCTCCCTCCCCACTAGCCGTTCCCGCGGATCTCGACGCGGGTAGCCTATGAGAGTTCATCATTCAGGAATGAACATTTCCTTGATTTGAGGTTACTAAGGGTTTTATAGTAATATAAATTGTAAAACATAATTATTGATAAAACCCCTTGCTGGAGTGAGAGTGGTGCTAAATGAAATCATTCTTTCCTTTACTGCCGTTCAGGCACGCTGTCCCTTATATCAGTGGTTCTCAGTCTCTTAAAAGTCACCGCCCCCATTGAAAAGAAAAATATCTTTAACACCAAAAAAAAAAAAAAAGATTATATACTACTGAAAATTAAATACGAAATGAACTGGCTTTTAATATCGCATTACTTGAATGTTTGATTATTTCTTCTTGAATCTTTATATGTATACTGTTTCAATAGTCGCAAAGGGACTGCGTTGAAAATCGTGTCCGATAAGTGAATACAGTGCAGGATGTCAGGTACCATGGGTATTCTTTGTTCCTCGGGTGGGATTTGGAGGGAGTGTCGAAGATTATTGAATAAACGATAAATAATTTCTTCAATTAAACGATACTAAACTGAGCTTCAGCTTATATACGACAATTTTACTTACAAAATACTTATAGAGTTCATTAAGCGAATCGTGATTCAAAATGTTGCCGGTCGTGGAACTTTTAGATGAGTATTTCTTTACGAAAGAGTATTTTTACTGAAACGAGAGAAAATACCACATCATTGTTGTAAAAACACTAGTTTCTTCGCTCTACTCGGGATATAAAAATTTATTGAAATATTAAAAAAAAAAAAAAAATCTCTATATATATCTGTATAATATATTGTCACTTGAGTATTAGATTTTTGTTCTAAAAAGTAGTTTTTTTTTTTTGAATATTTTGGACGAGAATTTCCATACTTAATAAAAAAAAACATCAACGGTAAAACCACCGACTTCTTTGCTCCACTCAATGTAAAAAAGAGAAATATGCGTAGTAGGGACGTCGAATTAGGATCGGATTTTTGTAATAATTCGTATAATTGTGCGAAATTAAATCATTGATTATTACAGCAATAATAATAAAAAAATAATAGTAATAACAATATCTTAAAGTATGTAAATGAGGTTTGGAGACACGCCCAACTCGATAACGCGATTTGACCATAAATAACGTTAAATATTATAATAACGGGGGTCGAAACAGACGTATTCGAATGTTCATGAAAAATACTACGTGTACGCATAGTTCTGAAAGTCATTTCTTCTCTTTAACAATTAAGTACTATGATGAGAGAAGTCAGTACCTAGATTAGGGTTAAGAGGCTGAAGTACCCCCCCCCCCGATTGTCCGTATGATATTTTGTTTTGTATGAAAAGTAAAAGTTTAATGAAGTCAGGTTTCATGTATTTTTTTTTTTCTTAACAATCTTGTTGAGTAGATTAAAGTTGAATAAAGTTACTTTTAATCCTTCTTTAGATCACAGATTGTAATTAAGACCGTACTATACACGTTATATTTTTGAAATTGTGCTGACGTTTTTCCAAAAACCTAATGCCTATATAGATAAAATAATTTCACGAAATTGATTTTATTAATTTACAGATAAACACAGAATATCGATCCTAAAAAGTAAACAAATAGACAATTTTTTTGCATTTGCTACCTTTTTGTATAGTATTAATTAGATTTGATTGAATTATCTCCTTCATTGAATGTAGAAATTTAAAATTATTATCATAGGAAACTTTTAGTATTTTATCACAAAACAGTGATGACATTTAGATTTACAACCATAATAAATTAAATATGAATATTAAATATAGGTAAATTTAATATTCATAAAACTTGATATTAATTGTCACAAATAACAATTAATTATATCAGTACATAATGAATTTAAGCAACAACCGAGTCGACAACCAGTCGATAAAGTAATTATTAAAATTAAATACCTTGGTAAAAATTAAAAATAATGGATTGGATTTTTGAGGGTGATAGTTTTTAGAATGAGATTGCAAATATCCCCTTATCATTCCTCTTGTTGCGTTAATCCTTCAGTCATTTGTATAAATATTCTATTTATTGTATTGATATTATTTCATATAATATTCATTTCACATATTTTATTTTAACATCTAATTTGTGTTTAATGTCATTGGTGAGTGTAAACGCGAGTGAATTTTTTTTTTATGTTTTTGTATTAATAATTATTTGAATAACGAAAATCAAAATACTTTCTAATAAATGTAATTTGTTCGGTGTAACGCGTTTTAAAGTACAAAACATTCAACGTCGTGGCAATTCATTAAAACATTAAATTATTAATTATGAATTATGATAATTTATTATTAAATTTCTTAAAAACTTTGGGTCATTTTTATAGTCAATTTTCGTTTTTATGAAGTCATTTTAACAGATTTTTGAGTCATCTACTCGTATATCTATATAGATAATATATAATCAATATCCTAACCTATAATCACGTTATTTTTTAAAAAAAAAACAACATTTAAAATCGATCACATTTGTAAAAATAAAATTTTATTTTTGTAACAATATTGTAATATTTGATGACGTCGAATACATTTTCAAACGAAATATATTCGATGACGAGATTACGTGTACGCAATTTATTTATAATATACGTTCGCTCATTAATAACGATTTTATCTTAAGATTAAAGTATTTGAATAATGTCAACAATTCATATGAAATATTATACGTTCTTTTTTATCAATTTAAAAATTTTAATTTTAGAATAAATAAAAAAACAAAATAATAATAATAATAATATGACCAACGAAAGAATTTCTTGGTTTTAAATGTATATCACGTTCTTTAACGTTTTACGATTTTTGAATACAATTTTCAGTATTAAACTATACGTTCAATTTTTTTTTTTTTTTTTCTGAAAGATATTCAATAAAATAGTAGTGATAATTGTGTTGATAAATTTAATCAAAAAAAAAAAAAAAAAATGTTCTTTATAATTTTTATACATGTTTTTTTTTTTTCTAAGTGTAATGACATAATAAAAAACCCGTGTACGTTTATATTTTAAATAATTCTTGGAAAACGGTATATAAATGTGTCGACAAAGCCATCGTGTACAGATTGTTATTCGTGTACTTCTACTATTGGTGTTAAATCGACCGAGTACATAATGTGCATTTGCATAAAAGGGTTAAATAAAGTACATAGTTAATATTGTATTATCTTAGTCTCGAATACAATTTGGCACATCTATTTTTGAAGCTTCGGCAAATGCAGTCGGCGGCGGAGGTCTATTGAACACGAAGCAAAATTTTAATACTATTCAAACCGTTGAAGTTAGTGTACTAGAAATACAAACGTTTTAATAATATTCTTATACGCGCAGGTTCACGCGTAAACAATAATATGATTACCAATGTAATTTTTAATCGTCCGTGCAAAGTGTAGTAGTCATTGTGATACCCATAGAAATGACTACACGAGTAATGATAATATTTTTGTCACCTCGTGAATTTTATTATATTATACTAAATATGGGGGAAATCAGACAATAGTCAAAAATAATAATAATTACGTTCTATAGTAATAGTTAATTTTTGTATTTTAAACGTGGTGAAGAGAAAAAACGTTTTGATGGTCGTAGGACGCGTTATTGATATGCCGCCATGGGACTCATTAATTATTATATGCACATAAGTACATAATAATAATAATAATAACATGTTATAATTTAATATAATATATATTTAATAAATTGTAATAATTATATTTTATGTTATGGAGTCGAGTAAGTTTACTAAGTCCAAAATATGAATGTCCATTATATATAAATAAAAAATTTAGAGTTCAAATCAAATCAAATATATGTAATTTATACTAAATGTAATAATTAAGTTATAAATATGTATTAAAAATTTAATGTTCCACAAGTTTGTGAGAAGCATTGAAATGAAATTAATACGTACATTGTACTACGGAGATACAGAATTGGTAAAATTAAATTATTTAGTTGTGTGATACAATACTGAAGTCAATTGCCATAATTATCTCCTATAAATCAATAAAGAAGTGAAAATAAACAAAAGAGAGTCATTTGATACTCTGATTTCTCATTAAAAGTGAAAAAGTGATAAAATATGGTTATTTCAAAATGAAAATACTTCGCACCGTGAGAATTTTTGTTGGCTCCTCGGGTGGGACTCTGTAGGTGTGTATTACATTTTAAAGAAACGATAATTCATTTCTTTAAATAACGATTTTGAGTGGAGCTCCAGTTAATATAAGACAATTTTACTTAAAGATTATAAAGTTTGTTATTATTATTATTATTATTATTATTATTACTACAAAGAATATTAATTTTTACTCGGACAGTTTTATATTCCACTATTATTTGAGAACAGAATAAAAATTGGTAAAGAAAAACAATTGTATTAGAAAAAAAAAGAATAAGGAAAGGATTTTCACGTTTTCAAAATTTTCTATCACCAAAATATATTTCGTATTATTGTCTAGGTAGCAGGTACCTGTGTTAATTTTCATAAAATTGAGAATAATAAGAAAAAGTTTTAAAGCAATTTTTTTCAAATATAGAGTAGATTTTTCAAAATTTTGTAGAAACTATAGAGAATTTCAAAAAAATCACCTAGGAAAATTTTGATTTAGAAAGTTGCCAGTCACCACTTTTCGACAAGTATTTCTATACAAAAACGTGTGCACATAGAAAAATTTAAAAAAATCAATTTACCATTATTTTGGTTTTTAGATACATGACGTACGTAATAGGCTCTTCTCTTTAGGAGGGCAACATATAATTAACATAATTTTGTCAATTTACACTACACCCATTGTAACCGCCCGGGTATTTACCCTACCAAAGAGACCCTTGTTGTTCGGCACCAGTGCCTATTGTTTAAAATCAGGGACAACAACACGGATTGTGGACATTGTCGTAAAAGCTGTACAATAATATTATTATTGTGACCGACCACTGACTCCGGCGGTGTTTACGATTTTGTACGTATTCATTTCCCACTTCCAAGTTAATCACAATAATATTGTTGTGTTTATATTATTGTCCTATTGTTGTAAATACGTGGAAAATAATAATCATCATCGGTTTTTCCGACGATTATTTTTCGAATAAATCAAATTATCGCATTTTTAATTCCCATTAAATTGCAAATTGCACGCGTGAACTTTCACGACGAAATAAAAGAAAGACTTCGAATCGTCGAATTGATGTCGCAGGTGCATTGTATAATGTAGAAAATCGTGTCAAACAATCCATTAAATTTATATTAATATAAAACGCGCACGAGAAATGTAATAAAATAACGTCACATTCGATTTACACACATCGGTGCTTTGGCCAAACAATACTATATAAAGACCGATGTGTAACCATAATCGCATCAACCGAATTCCAAAATCAATATATTACATGGTATCCGGTTATTATACTTTTTGTTAATGTTATGAAGAGGTTTGACATCATTTACAGATTTTTCAGATCTATGTGCACAGATACATGATTACATTTTGAGCTAATTATATCAAAGATTCAACGAACTTGATACAACTTTACAATACAATTAATGGTAATTTCCAAAATGCTATAGACCCCAAAATCGGTCAAAGTTTTTGGAATATTTTTCCCCGTCTCTATCACGCATTGTTGACAATTGGTGAATTTTTTGTTTTGTCCTATTAGTGTGTCTAAATTATTGAAATCAATTTCATAAATATCTCATTCACCAGGTTTTCCTCGTTTTTGATAAAAGAGATGAGAATTTTGAAGAATTACCTGTACCCCAAGTACCACCTAGACGCGATTTTTAATGTAAATAAATTACGGATATGAATCTTTTAGACAAATGTTTCAATATGAAAAAGTGTTTCCGTAAAAAGAAAAAAAAAACTTCATTTCAAAATCACTATAGCTTCTCTATACAGCCAATACAGCCATTTTGTGAATCTGATTTTTTTAAAAAAATATTGGTGCTTAAATCTCTAATAAAAGATTAACCTGGTTACGCTTTCTACAATTTTTTTAAGTTTGCGAATAATTAAATAATTTTGTTTAATACTTCATAATAATGATAATATTACGACGTCAATAATTGGTAGTAATTGGTGTTATTAAATTATACGCAAACTTAAAAAAAATGATATAAATTGAACGGATTAACCTTTATTAGAGATTTAAGCACTATAATATTTTTCTAAAATCAGATTCATAGAATGGCTATTTTGATTTTTTCCTAAAGATGTAATATAAAATTTCAAATTTGAGAATATAGGACCTAAAAAAAAAAAAAAAAAAAAAAAGAATACGTTATTATTGAAGAACAATGCGATAATAATTTTCAAAAAAAAGTTAAAAGTTAATAATAGAACAAAAATTATTGCATTTGTCAAATCGTACTGGGATATATATATATATATATATATATTATAGGGCACCTTGTACATATATTAAAGATAATATTATGTTTGATATTGAATATTGATCTACATTAACCTACCTACATAATATTCTGTTTTGTGAACTCGTGTCTTCGTAGCACGGATGAAACATTTTAAGTATTCACAAATCAAAAACAGGTGCTCAGTCATTAATTTATAATAAACTCACATATCGACTTTTTCACAGGCATAAAAAAAGAAAACCCCGGTGATATAATGTGGCGGTGCAATAAAAATTTGTGTAGTGTTACAGTAACTATGGGTGCCCGTATATGTTTTTCAAGGGGAAGGAAGTATCTTTTTAAATTTACAATATAAACGTTTAACAATTTTTTCGAAAGAATAATCTATGTTTATTCCACTACTTGTAAAAATTGTCAATTTTGCTGTGTTATGAAATTTTAAACTCGTATGATTTAAATTTTATTCATCCGATTGTAACTAATGTAAATGAAAGTTGACTTTGAGGAAAATTAGATTGAAAATAAGTGTGTATTTCGCAAGTCGGGGTGTACTTCGCACCTCGGGTGGGAAGTCTTGACGGGTGTATTGAATTTTAAAGAAACGACAAATTATTTCTTCAATAAAACGATTTTGAACGGAGCTTCAACTAATACACAATAATAATAATTATCAGTTTTGAAGAATTAAACATAAATGTTGAACTAAAAATATTATTTCGTAAATTTACAACACTTACGAAAAACGAAAATTGATCACTGCGACACACTAACAGCGCCGAGTACCGAAGAAAATATAATATGTATTTAATATAATAATCGAAAATACTGAATTTTGAAAACAGAATAATTAGAAAACTATTGACGCACATGGATTTTATATCAAACCGTGTTATTCAGCATCGAAAAATATGATAAGATGGCGAAACAACATTACCTACCAACCTAATTTCTAGTTTTTTGACGTTATGTTAATAAACAATTTTCAATTTTATGCAATTTTTTTCTTTCGACAGATTTTCCGCCTTTTTGGAAACAATATTATTGAAATTTGATAAATGACCATTCTTTAAAGTACCATGTGAGTATGAGGATCTATAGAGATAACGATGGAAAATTTTTGCGTATAAGCATTTCTATACAAAAAACCGTGTTCACGGGAAGAGAGAAAAATAAATAAATAAACGATAAACGTCATTATTATAAAATCATAAGCTACTTCGCTCCGCTCAGAATCCGTTTGAAAATGATGTGGTTTTATACGGTAAGTGTGCCGCGGTTTTTCAAACGACGCTTTCGAACACCGCGTCGTCGCAGTAAGACCCGCAAAATAATAATAATATTATATTATAACAAGCGCTGGTCGCGCCGCGGCGGGTAACGAACCACACGGTAATTGCTTAATTACGAGAGCACGACAACCGGTCGAGACTTAAGCACGCCACCAGCCTGTGTATACTGGTGTGTTGCGACGCGAATTTTAGCTAATTACTGCACACACGGATATACTTGGCGATAAATTTCTAATGAAGTTTTCCTTCTCAATTCTTAATTAACGCGCGCGCGGAAACGCTCGCAAACCTACTAACCCCGTAACACGGACGGGTCACGGACGGCTTTCGAATGCGCGTGGGTTATTAATACACATTAAACTCGTTTCAAAAATTATTGATGAAATCCCAAATTAACACACGACCGAACTCCCGGACCGACTGATTCTTTTCAGTCCCTTAATTATGTTATTATAGCGCAGTGCCCGCCAGACGTATTTCCGGATGGCCCACGTCGTGTGGTGTACACTACCTATAATACGGTGCAGTGGTTCGCAAACTCTTTTTTTTATTCTAGTCGCCCCAAAAGTGGATATTAATAGTTGCGCGTACATTTTGATATACTAAAATCGTTTGTGCATTTCTTTAAAGAAACCTTAGACGTAACACGGGGATGAGAAGTCATTAGTATAGAGGAGATACACAATTGGCAAAGTTAATAAAAATAAATTGAAAATTTACATAATAAAACGATCAAAACTGTACATATAAAAAAAATATTGAATTCTATTTTTATCAATATCCTTTTAAATAATTTGATCAGAAATTCACACTTTAATTGATAATATTAATCAATAAATTAAAATTAATAAAATAGCGTACTCGTAAATGAAGTAAATTCATTGTATTAAACATGTGAATATATCTTATTTTCTGATTTTTAAAATCTAAATGTTTGTCCACATGAATATAAATTTGATTTGTATGTTAAATTTTTATTTTATGGGATACATTTTACAAAAAATGAATTAATATTCTATTGCATAAACAAACCAGATGAACAAAATATTTTGTAAAGTCGCAAATGCTCCTTCTCTCTTTTTGAATCTGAAACACAAGAAAATCGATCATATTATAATATAACAATAATAATTACAAGACATTCAAATATATTATGGCATATAGAATGTATTAAAATAATATGATCAAACGGAGAGTCATAAGAGAACACTGAAGTATTGGAAATTTTGAATAAAAAATAAATAAATAAGCCAACCCTCCCCCCTAAATACGGGTGTATTTGCTTCAGTGTCTCTAAACCAGTGTTTCCCAATCGGTAGTCCGTGGACCACTAGGGATCCGCGGGCTAGTCATGGGGGGTCCGCGGTCCCATAGAATTTTTCTTCGGTTTCTATTTCTATTAGAAATTAATATTTTTTTTTTTTAAATAGTGAAAATAATTACGGCTTATTGTTACGACACATTATTTTTTCATATAGAGGTTCACTGGCTTTCAAAAGGGAATATGCTAAAATGGTTGTATCAACTAAGAGGAAATGAAAATATTTTTAAACGAGAAGGATTCAGAGTTACTTGAAAAGTTTTGTGATTTGAAATTTGAATTACAACTTGCTTATTTAGTAGGTATTTTTGAATACTTAAATAACCTTAATTTGCAACTTCAAGGTTAGGAAAACAAAACCTTGGAATTTAGAGCAAATACTTTTATTTTTGAAGATAAAATTCGTGCATTTGTATGCAAAATCAATCTATGATGGATAAATAAAATCGAGAATAATAATTATTCGGCATTTCATACTTTCCAAACTCTAATCAACAACGATCAATATGCTTATATTAGAATCGAAGTTCAACAGAACATAAAAAAACATTCTGGAAAAATTAAAATCTAAATTTACTCGATACTTTCCGGAATGGTATGAAGTTAACAATGTTCAAAAAATTATTCGAAACCCTTTTTGTGCAAAAGTGGAAGAATCCCAGAATATCTTTAAGAAGCTGTCATCGAACTGCAAAATGAATCTGACTGCAAAAATATAATCGATTCTGGTGAGAACACTGAGGAATTTTGGTGCAGGACGGCAACATTACATATTCAACTCCGGGAAATCACCTTGCGTTATTTGCTAGTATTTTCAACTATATATTTGTGCGAACAAGGATTTTCTAGTCTACTTGTAATCAAAAATAAACAGAGGAATCGCTTGGACGATATGCGTTCAGCTATGAGCAACATTCATCCGCGAGAATTGAAAAACTTACTGGTCAAAGAAATGCAGTCACAGAAATCACATTAAGTAAATTTTTTTTTGTATAGTAAAGTATAATTATATATTAGTTAAGTATAGTAATAAAATGTAAAGTAAATTAATAAAAAAATTAACATTTTTTGATAAATTTTGTGTATTCTCGTTAATGAGCAAAAAAAGGTCTTCCTAGTTCGCGTAAAACTTAGGGGGTCAGCGACATATAAAACATTGCTGAAGTGGTCCGTGGTGGTAAAAAGGTTGGGAAACACACCGCTTTAAACCGTACCACTACGTATGGACGCGACAAAGTTTATCATGATTTACACGACGACGGGATGTGAGCGTTTATCGTGTTGTCGTCGTCATGTTGTTATTATTGTTTTCCACCCCGAACGCCGCACGCCACTTTAGCCGCAGCCGCCGCATAGTAGTTCGTTAAACCCTCTATTAACGAGCACGCGGCCGTAGATTAATACAGACTTTTCAACGCGTATATTATTATTATTATTATTATATCGTGTGTGCGCATACACCGCAAGCCAAATAATACTGACTGTGCACATTACATATTACTATTATTAAATACTTGCAACGAATTTACACCGCTTGCTTGTGATCACTGTTAATAGTTAATTAAACGTGTAATAATTTCGTGTGATAGCAATGAAGTGGTGCATCAAGTGTGCCAACCATAGAGGCGACCAGAAATGTTTAAAGGGGAGGGGCATAATTTTTCAAAAAATGGACATTTCAATTGAAAAAAAAAAAAAATTTGCTACCTATGTACACATTTGGGATTTATATCAATATATATATATATATATATATTTGTTTTTTTGTGATCCCCCCCCCTCCGGTGCTGCAGACTAATATTTTAGCATAAGACTGAAAAATTTCAGTTTCCTAGATCCAACCAGTGGATGGTGGTGCAAACCCAGTTTGTTTCCCATTTTAATTTACACGAGGAAAATAACGTTTTTACTCAAACATGGATTATTAGTAGAAATTTATTTTTTTACATTTTCGATAAAAGTTTTTTTTTTATAGAAAAGGTTCTTGGTACTAAAACCATCATCAATTTACTATTTTTAAAAATTTCATTCAATTTTGTTTTTTTTTTTTTTTTTTTATGAATGTTTAAACGAGTCAGACTTTGAAAATAATGAATTCACTGATTTTGTACTAATAATCTTATTTACAGGAAATTTAATTCTTGAAAAAGTACTTAAATTGTGATTAGAAAAATTTAAAAACTTTACCAATAATTTATTTTTTAAAAGTTTGAGCAAAAACTTCATTTTCCCTATATTTATTGTTTTTTTTTTCTGGTCCAATGCTAAAATATTAGCCTAATAAAAAAATAAAAAAACACCCTAATATATAGATTGAATATTGAATTTTCATTAATTTATATCTATTTTTCTACTTCCTTTATAAATTTATCTGAAACTTATGATAT
>JAIPRM010004395.1:0-11652 GCA_025469315.1 Stegophylla sp. TES_Ste_2020 | reverse complement strand
AAAAAAAATTTTGGACATTTTTCTAACATTTTTTTTTCTCGTTTATTTTTTATATTATTAACTTCCCTCGTTCAGAATCGTTTTATTGAAGAAATGATTTATCGTTTCTTTAAAATTCAATACACCCGTCAAGAGAATCCCACCCATCGTGCGAAGTATATCCGGCTTTTTAGTGTTAGCTTCAGAGATACATAATGGCCGGAAAAGTTTTACATAATATTTACATAAAATGCGAGTTTGGATTATAAATGCGAGTAAATAGTGTGCCAGTACTACTTGTCCAAGTTTCGATTAGTAACTTTTTGAAACCGGATTCGCCTCTAATTG
Organism: Stegophylla sp. TES_Ste_2020; assembly: GCA_025469315.1. NCBI lineage: Eukaryota > Metazoa > Arthropoda > Insecta > Hemiptera > Aphididae > Stegophylla > Stegophylla sp. TES_Ste_2020. Next base: position 11,325 of record JAIPRM010004395.1, on the reverse strand, counting down.
GTACTTTAAAAATATACGAAACATTTTGGCGCAAGAAAATTTTGACAATGTAAAAAAAGAAATTTGTACATTTTTCAATACTTTATTGGTCATTAATTATTTTTTCTTTTCTTTATTTATTAGATATAATAATAAGTAAAGTGTAAACAAGAAAGCCGGGCATATTACGCACCACGGGCATTCTTCGCTCTTTGAGTCAGAAGATACTCTTGGTGGGTGTGTTTGAAAATGACGATTATTACTGTTTTTTTTTTTTATTATTTATTGTTAACTTCCTTCGTTCAGAATCGTCTTATTGACCAAACGGTTTATCGTTTCTTTAAAATTCTACACACCCACCAAGTGTATCTGACCCGAGGAGCGAAATGTGTCCGGCTTTTTTATTTTATTTAACTTTAAAATAATAGATATACTGGTTTTCATATGTATATATTATGTTATGCTTACAGCTGGCTTTTCGTTTTCAATGTTTTCATTGTCGGCAGCATATGACGTCGGAATGTACGTCGCTGTCAACAAGAATATCGCTGACAACCACAGATTGACGAACAACTGTCGAAAAAGATTTGACCTGAAAAACAATTTTTTGAATTTTGTTAATCCAACATAAAAATCCTATTTTAGAAAACTCTTCTCGGTTAAAATAAATCGTGAAAATTATTTGAAATATCATGCTAAATGACATATTTTATATTTCATACATTTTCTGTACTCATTTTTATATTATTGCTATATTCGTAATGTCTCTTTTTATACAGTATTTTTTTTTTTTTCAAAACGAAAAACTTATTTATTTAAACGTCAACGATTTGAAAACAAGAAGTATTACAAACGATAAATAATGTATGAATCACATATTTAGTATAGGTTTATAATGTCGAACTTACATTTTTCGTAAAGCAATGCGATTCAGTGAAATTTTATCTTGCGGTAAGACAGTTGCCCGAGTATGGTGTTTTCAAAAATGTGATGATATCGGTTACAGTTTTACCTGATTATTTTGAAACCCTAGAATTTCAATTGCATTCTTTGTGTTATTTCAAAAAAAATGGGCGAAAAAAAGTTATTCAAATCCCACCATCTGTTAAAGAAAAAAAAAACCGAAATTTAATGAATGTTTCCACATGTTAAATTTTTGTACGGTAAAATAGCAAACGTTGAATCGTTTGCCAATGATATTGAAACAGAATATATTTACATTTATATAAAAATTAGGTGAAATCTTTAAAGTTTTCTTTAATGCATTTATTCCACTTTGGCATAATATATTTAACACCAGTTATTTAATATATTCTATAGTGAATTTCAAATTTCAAAAAAGTTTTCAAAAAAAAAAAACATGATATTATGCTTGTAATTAAGACCACCACATATTTTATTAAACAAAAATTTAACTTTTTATAAAACTATTAAGTTATTTATAGAATATACATAGTAGTTATTACTTTTGTCGATCATTAACGTATAAAGTATCTAATGTTAGATTCATCATAAAAAAAAAAATAGTTTTCTTTAAATAATTCTACCTGAACAATGGCTGTTCAGTAATTATTGTCAGTCATCATTCGTTTTCAAGAATAGTTTAAAACCATTTATTATATTTTGGTAGAGATATTTTAAACAGAGAAAAAGCGAGAAATATATTTTAAAATTGGTTTAAATTGGTGTCCGAAAAATAGTGAACGGCTAAAAATGGACATTACAGAATGGCCGAAAAGCAAAGGCGCAATTATTAGAGATGGGGGTTGACGGGGCTGAGCTCCCTCAAACAACTCTAAGCCCCTACCCCCTCCCTAGAAATTTTGAGAATTACATTTGGTTAATCATAACCTTTTTGGGGGGCTTAATCAATCAAATAAACATATTAGCCCCGAAAAAAATGTTTTTCAAATTGCGCTAATACCGAAATGGAAAAAGTTCATTTTGGTGTAAAATTATCCTGTCCGGGGTTTCGTGATCTATTACGTCATACATTTTTTCGTAAAGGTATATAGAAACACCATTACAAACATTTCGTCTTCATTATGTTATGAGTGAACGGAAATGATTGTATGCAATATCAACAGACAACAATATTGTATACTTGGACACTCCTCAGTAATAACTACGGCTAGGAACTTAAAGCTTTAAAAAAACTTAAAATATGCATGCGTTTATTCTCTAAACATGTACCAAATATGCTGTGAAATTTACAAAATATGCTCTAAAAATATGCAAAAATACTAAAATAATCTCTCAAAAAACATTCATTTTACTGTAAAAATTCAAAATATTTCAAAAGTGCATTGCATAATACATTATTAATTCTTCTTTTATTTTTATGGTTTTCTTAAGATTTTTAAGATCTTTATTCTTCATTTAGACTTGCATTCAAGCAAATAAAATATCAAATAATATTCAAATTAAATATTGAAAAATATGTGAAATATGCACTTAAAATTCAAATATAACCGAAATATACACTCATGTCGAAAAAAGAGCTGAATATGCAAAATATGCAAATTAAATAGAACTGCATACAATTCCTGTTATTATGAAAAGCATTTTTATACTACTTTTTATATTAAAACATAGGTTTTGAATGATTTTCGAAAAACATGCTAACGTCTACAAGTCCCTAGGCCTAGTAATAACAAAATATTTCACAATCCAGCGGTCCCTACTCGATACGTGTTGATATTGATTTGGGTATAACACGTTTTTGTATTTTGAATTATGTATTAAAAAAAAAAAAAAAATGCACGATTCCCTAAGTTCTTTACCTAAGATTTTGTGCAACGTCACATGTATTATCATAAATCGTATACGAAAATCTATTGCAAACTATTTCTTTTTTATTATCTTTTACTACATTAATATTCACATTAATACTATATATATATATATATTTTTTAAGTCACGCCCATTTTTGACCGAAAAAATTTCCCATCCGAGGAGCGATGTCCGTTTTTTTTTTTTTTTTTTTTTACCACGTTGGTTCTTACACGTGTCGTTTTTTTTTTTTTTTCTTATAGATTCATTAATTATATGTTAAGTCAACAATGATGATTTTCAAAAAAAAAAAATAAAAATGAAGTTACGGATTTTTTCATTTTTATTACAATAAATATTTGTTCTTGGTATATCCGACAGAACGTATTTTACACCTACTGTACAATTTATTTATTATTATTATTTTTTTTTTTCAAATAAATGTGTTTATTAGCTAAACGGTAGTTGCAATTTTTTTTTTTTTTTTTGTTTCTCATAGCTATTTTAACAATAAAATTATTCCCGAAAAACATATTCGTAGACAATCATTGTAGAGGAAAAAAAAATCGACTAACGTGTAGTTTTTTTTTTTTTTTTATTAGCCGACTTCGCGATACACAAAGGAGGATATTGTGTTTAGAAATCTATATAATATGAATGTTTGTTCGTTTCTTCCCTGATCTTGATCATTCTCACGTTAATCGGTTCGTGTGTTAATCTTGCGAGTATTACTGGTATTACTGGAGACATGATAGTAATAAAAATCAACTTAACTTAGATCATATATATATATATATATATATTGAGTAGGCATTTGAAAATCATTTTTAGGCTTATTTTTTAATCTTTTCATTTCCAATGACCATTAAGGATCTATGACGGTTTTATTAAGTTGATTAGCAAACATTGTGACTTAAATTTTCAATATCCACAATTAGTGCACGGAATAACTTGGTGAATTTTCATTTTTTTTTTTTTTTCTTTTGCTCTAATGTGTTATTAGATTACAGAAATTCGATTCACGAAATACAAAGTGTAATGGCACAATTTTATTTTGTACTTTTGGTGCATAATTTTCATTTTTCTACTTTATTTATAATAATTTGCATTTTTCATAACCATTTATTCGTTTTTTATTTTTATTTTATTTATTTTTAGATTCTGAGCGAAGTGAAGAAGCTAGTGTTTTTACGATGATGTTTATTTTTTTTCTGTGTACAACTTTTCGTATAGAAATACTTGTCCAAAAGTTTCGATCAATAACTTTTTGAAATTCGATTCGCCTCTAGATTGTTCTTTAGAGAGGTCATTTTTTAAATTTCTCAATTCTTCAATGTTTTTTTTGGAAAAAAATACCCGAAATTTGACAAAAACGACTCGAAAACCATCATTTTTTGATCAGAATTTTATGAAAATTTAAACATACATAGAAAGTCCTATAAAAAAGATTTTGGCGAAAGAAAATTTTGAAAATGTGAAAAAAAAGGTTGGACATTTTTTTTTTTCTTATATTATTATTAACTTCCTTCGTTCAGAATCGTTTTACCGAAGAAATTATTTTTTTATTTTTATTTTTTTAAAATTATTTGAGAAATAAAGATTGAAGATAGTATATAATACACGTAGACTGTCAAATTTTGGGTAGTTTTTCCCAAAAAAAAAAAAATAAATAAATAATAAATAAATAAAAAATTGAGAAATTCAAAAATTGTTCTCTTTTGTTACAAACTAGAGGCGAATTCGGTCTCAAAATATTGTTCATAGAATTGATTATTTGTATAAACACATAGTAATATATGCGTTTAAAGAAAAAAAAAAATAAATAATTAAACATAATTGTACGTAAATTTCTAGCTTATTCGCTTCGTTCAGAATCTAAAATGTCAACTCAACTGTTTTCAACAGAATTATTGCGTCAATATTATTATCTTTCTAAAAAACAATAAATTGTATGTTTTGAGATAATAACTCTATTGTTGAAAATGTTTTACAGTTACTTTATTTTTAAAATCGGTTTTTCAAAAATCTAGTTTACGGTTTTTTTTTTTTACGTTTTCATTCAATTACTCTGTATTTTTCTACATTTTTGGAAAAACAGCTGAGAATTTTGAAAAACAATCTTTCTAAAGTACCATCGGGATGCGATTTCTGATCACGAAACATGCTATATGATGAAACTTTTCAACGAGTATTTCTTTACGAATATGTTTTATCATAACAAATTAAAAAATTAAAAATCAGAATAATTATATGCTTAGAATCTAAAATGTCATTAAATGTACGTGCTTTTTGTCGAGAATTTTATTGTTTTATTGTAAGTTTCTAGGGTCTGAAAGATTAATAATCGGTACAATTCGTTTACAATATTGTGTTCTTTGTATTTCTCCATATTACTATTAATATAATCATGAAATTATTATGCCTTATATACATTTTATATAAATTATTCAACATTATGAAATCATGTAAATATCGATACTAAAGACAGAAGAATTATTCAGTTGCTATACTTAAATGAAAAGGCTGTAATAACAGAAAAAGGATGTAACTGATGGGAAGTAGCAAACATTGAAAAAGGAGTTTGACAAGGGGTGTAACTTATCTCCTACACTGTTCAATCTGTACATTGAAGAAAGACTAAAAGAACTAAGAGAAAAAGGTATTGGAGGAATAAGAGTAAATGGTATGCTAGTACAAATGTTGCGCTTTGCAGACGACATAGCCATGATAGCGGAAAGTGAAGAAGATTTAGGCGAAATGCTAACAAAAATGAACAATAGCTGCAAAGAATACCTACGGAATGGAAATAAACAAGAGAAAAACTAAAATACTAAAATATGCATTAAACAAGAACTAACTTCGAACGTAATAATCGAATATGAAAAGCTGGAAACTGTCCAATGTTTCACATACTTAGGAAGCAAAATAACATATGATGGAAAAAGTGAAATGGACATAAAGTGCAGAATAGCTACAAAAAGAAACGAATTTTCACAGCAAACACTGTCAGTCTTAAGACAAGGAAAAGCTCTGATAAAGAGTTTTGTATGGAGTATAGCCATATATGGAGCAGAAACATGGACAATACTCAAAGCAGAAAGAAGATGGACAGAGGCGTTGGAAACATGGTGCTGGAGAAGAACACCAAAAATTCCTTGGACGGATAGAATAAAAAATGAAGAAGTATTCCAAAAAATGAACGAACGAAAAGTAATATGGAAAATAATTAGGGAAAGGAGGAAAAAATGGATTGGACATACAATAAGAAACAATGAATGGATAACAACAATAATTGAAGGAAAGATAAATGGAAAAGCCGGTAGAGGTAGACCGTGAACACCATTTATGAAACAAATCATAGAAGATATAGGAAAAAAGAATTACAAAGAATTAAAAGTAGCAGTAACGGATAGAGATCAATGGAGATCTATCGAAGTAATTTAACCAATCTGAGGATTGTTAAAAAAAAAAAAAAAAAAAAAATATACATTTTGTGTAGTGTGAGTCGTACGTTCGGACACAAATCCAATTTAAAAGTGTTGTCTCTTTTTAGTTTTACTATACTATATTATAAAACGCGCGATTGAAAAAAATTAATTTATAAATTATTTGTAGGAACAATCTCCACTGTCTTCTCCAGCGCTAAAGTATGTGAGAAACATTTTTCTCCTCAACAAATATTTCGGACACGTAGAAGACAGGAACTGAACGTTCTAAAATAGTGGTGTAACTGTGCCTTTCTACCTGTATTTCAAAAAAATCGCTTCGTAGAAGTCGTTCATATTATATGAGCAGTGGTGACGGCTCGTTGGATTTATAGAAGGAGCTGTGCAAACATGTAATGATGTAAAACATGTGTCAATAAAAACAATCTTTTTTTTACACAATAATAGCAAAAGTAATGTGCTTTTATTTATTTTTAAAACCATAAAAATCTAAAAATAAAAATAAATAGATAATGTTTACACAAGTGAAAATTATCAATAATAATAATATGTTGCGTGGCCATAGTGATAATGACCGTTTTGTGAATCTGAAATTCTTTTCATTAACTCTAAAACATGCGTTCATCGTAATAAATTAGAAAAACGCTTTTTTTTTTTTTTTTTTTTATCATTATTATCATAAGTTGAAAAAATGTATGAATAATATTTAATACATCATATTATTTGCATTATCTTTCTCCGACCTGTTTCAGATTTCTGTATCAGCGTCTGGGATAGACATTATAATATTATAAAATAATAATATAAACAATAAACTATTTTTTACTACCTATTAGCTAATGTATTGTTTACAATATTATTAATAATTAAATAAACAGTCTCATCTAAAGTTAGTCGAGTATAGAAAAATGTATTAGGTTGTTTCATTATTTGAAACGTTCATATCGTACTTAAAAAAAAATTTAAAAAACATGATCATGCAAAAAAAAGCACTAGTATTTAAACAATATGTCAATCTATTACACAATAGTAAAAAAAAAAAAAATAAATAATTTTCATTCCTGGTAAATTTGACATTTTAGCGCACATAATAAAACATTTAACATTAGTTTGTTCACTTTGTACACTGTAATTCACTAGACGCAATATTTCTAAAAACTTTAAATAATAAATAAGATTTTAAATAAGAGTTTTGTTTCAACAGACACATTTTTTTTTTTTTTTTTTATAAAGTACCTTCATTTTATGTTGTCAAAAAATATATAGGTTTCCATTTGATTTTCAAAAATTCACCCCAAATTCTACCCCTTAAGAGTAATTAAAAAATATGAAATTTCCGTATCATTTTAGGTTTTATCAAATAAAGAAACTTTTGTTTAATATAATATTTTACTCTATTCTGAAAATTTATATGAAATAATTGCTGTAACATAAATTTTGAATCACCCTGTACGTATATATATATATATATATATATATATCTGTGTGTGTGTGTGTGTGTACAATATTTTTCCCTACCATTGAAAAATGCAATGCAGCTAATTTCAGTTTAACTATAGATACCTAATATTTGACTATTTGACTAATGTGTCCATGATAAAATATAAATAAGAATATTATGTTAATCAAAAATAGTACAGATATCTGTGAGCTGATGACGTGGTCTTGAACGCTTCTTTACTCATCTTATCAGCCAATATTATCTTAACTTAGTTATAAGTTAAAAAAAAAAAAATAAAGAAAGAAATATTAGATATGTGTTTTGCTTATTAATTAACTAACAACTTAATTGACTGTTTTGAATTACTTTTCACGTTAAATTTCCAAGAACCAATAATCGTAGAACAGTGGTTCCCAACCTATGGGCCGCGGCCCACTTGTGGGCCTCAAGTAACGTGGTACTGGGCCTAGGATACTAGTCGAGATTCTAAGCTAAAGATTTGTAAATTTTAATTTATGACAGCAAAAATAATTTCTTATAATACGTATATTAAATTATTTAAATTTTATTATAAAAATTAAGAAGCCTACCAAAATAAATTGAAAATTCCATCAACTTACTAGAAGTCGTTTACTGAAGTGTCACGAAAACAGGCGGCATTAATATCGTTTTTAAAAACACAAATTTGGGTCGGTTTTCGATATGGGTCCAAAAAGATTATTCGGTCATTTCCAATATTTCACTGAGTTATTTAATGGACTTTTTGACAACTAATTTATGTCAACAAGCCTTTTTCATTATACATTTTTTTAGTTTTTTTTTTTGAAATTGATGAAATAAATAAAATATTGAGGTGAAATTAAACCCTGATATTGACCATCGTGAAAGATAAACAATTTCAAAAATCGCATAGAGTTTTTCGACTTTTTCTTATTGTTTTTGTGCATGCATTTAAGAAACTAATATAATAATAACTACTTTTTTCTATAAATTTTTTTGTTCTTATTACAGAACGTTTTCCTTCCTACTACTGAGTACTAACAGAATATGATGTCTTTGTTATAATACATCATACGTATATTATAGGTGTCTATTTATGTTAGTGTGTTTAAATTTTTCAACTTGATTATTTATATTTAGTTAGTGGGCCTAAAAATGTTTTTCTAGAATATTTATGGGCCGCACAGCTAAAAAGGTTGGGAACCGCTGGTATAGGTGATTAACATTACACAATAGTATTATTATAATCTATTATTTAAATATTTTGTAACCTCTATTAATTCTTATGCAATTTATATTATAACTAGTCGTTAACGAGTGGTTGTAATTTGTAAAACAAAAATATTTTAAAGTTACTCAGTTTCGGGTTAATTCGGGTGTTAAGGATCGTATTGATTATTCGGGTTTCGAGCTAATAAGGATGTAAATCCCTGGTAACCACTCATTGTATTTTAACTTATTCTTGAATATATTTTTTTTCGAAAATGTTTCAGAAATTTAAATGACGAAAATTTAAAATACTTGAATAGTGACCAAGCATTAGCTGATGTCGCGTGGTTCATATACAATTTCAGAAGTCTGCAGACTGATCTCGAATTGCCGGAGAAGTTGAAATGGGTAGCCCATGGAGAGGGTAAACAGGGAACATTAGCCGCATGGTTGAGGATGAAATATCCACATCTCGTACATGCTACCTTGTCGCTCAGTGCTCCGGTATTGGCAAAAGAGAATTTCGAAGGTAATATTACTTAATATATTATAAAAAGATCTCATTTGTATTAATAATCGATTAAATGATATGTCACAACGTTTTGTGGCCATTAAAATTTGTCATAGAAAATAAAAAAAGAGAATTTAAATAAATCAAAATCGTATCATGAGTGTTCGCGCAAAGAAAAAAAAAACAAATCTTGTTCATTATACTATCTTTCAAATTTGATTATAATTATATATTTTTTTCATTGTAATAGAATATTTCCAACATATTGAAAGACGTATGTTAAGTGAAGAAGTTTATTTGAAGAACGAAATACTACTTGCCTATAGGGAGATTGATAATCTAGTCAAACATGGAGAATTTGAAATCTTAGGAAAGATATTCGAGTAATATAAACTAAAACAAAATCGATAATTGCGTTAAATAATAGCTCAACTTTCACAGAAAATATCAACCTGCAAATGCTTAAGAACAATCGACTAATTGGATTGATATCTATAACATTATATTTACTGTGACATAAGATACATTATTTCATTTTTAGAATCTGAGTTGAATGAAGAAGCTTGTGTTTTTAGAATAAATTAATTTTATGACTGCATCTTTTCGTACCTACCTATGGGAATACTTGTCCAAGTCACGATCATGTAAGTTACTTTTTGAATTAAAATTTTCCTTGAGAAGGTACATTTGGTAGGTAATTTTTCAAAATTCTTAATATTTATTTCGAAATTTGGGGAAAACTACTCAAAATTTGACAAAATCACATTTATAAATCCTTCTTTTTTTTTTTTTTTTTACTTTATGTAAATTAAAATTTACATAGATAATAATATAAAAATATAATGGTGATAGTGAATTTTCAATAGGCATGTGAAAATAATACACTCTTGTGTTAAAAAAAGTTTTTCCATAGTAAGAATGTTTTTGACCAAAATATTTGAACTCAAAAATTTCTTTGATTTGTTTTTGTTCAATTTCGGGTTATTAGAATAAGATTAAAAAAAAACTTCTGAGACTTTCAAAAATTAAACTCTAGTTTCATTCATAGAGCTGAATTTTAAATCAAAAAGTTTGCTGGTCGAAATTTTGGACAAATAATTCTATACAAAAACGCGTTCAAACACAAAAAAAATATAAGCCAGACATACTTCGCACCATGGGTGTCCTTCGCACAACAGGAATTCTTCGCACCTCGGGTGAGAAGCTCTTCGTTTTCCTTGCACCAAAATATTCGCAATCTATTTCTTCATCTATGTACCAATTTTCATGAAAATCGGTTACGCAATTTTTTTTTTTTAATTCGTTTAAATGTGTAATTTTATGTAAAACTAATTAATTCCGTCGAAATACTAACTTACAATGGTTATATAAAAAAAAAGTTGACTTACGTTTTTCGAGATTTTTTTTTAACACCATTGATTATATGTATGAGTATGTTTGTATTAAATTTTCAACTCTTAATATATATACATTAAAATAATTTTAATTAAAAACTAACAAAAAACAAGAAATTTCCAAAATTTTCAAAATGCTGAACTTATCTAAAAATTGGTCAAATGTTTTTGAAATTTTTATGAGGTATGCGCGTGACTAATTTTACTAGTTGGTGAAAATTTGAACTTTCTAGCTTCATTATTTTGGACGTTACGTAAAAAATAAAAAAAATAAATTTACGAAAATTCGTGTTAAGCCGTTTTTGTCAATTTTTGGGTAGTCTAGGTTGGCGCTTGGAAAAATTATTGAGAATTTGGAAAAAAGACCTCTTAAAAATACCATCTAGACAACATTTCCGATTTATTGAGTTACTGAGAAACTTTTGGACCAGAATTTCTACCCGAAATCGTGCTTCCATACAAAAAAAAAAAAAGCGGACATACTTCGCACGATGAATGTACTTCGCACGACGGGTGGTATTCTCTTGACGGGCGTATTAAATTTTAAAGAAACGATAAATCATTTCTTCAGTA
>JAIPRM010004394.1:405-23090 GCA_025469315.1 Stegophylla sp. TES_Ste_2020 | reverse complement strand
CAGATGGTACTTTAAAGTGGTAATTTTTCCAATTTCTCAATACTTTTTCCAAAAACAGGGAAAAACTGTGAAAAGGGGGCGTTTTTTTTTTTTTTTTTTTTCGACCTGGGGCGCAAAATTCCTAAATACGCCTCTGGTCCTCTCGGAAAATAAAACTATTTCATTTTCTTTGATAATGTCATCCGCCGCGTATGCTGCATAAAAAATAATCACGACTATTAATATAGTAATAGTAATAAGGCGAACAGAGTTAAAACACTGAGAGGTTGTGAGTATTATTATTTTTTAAATGAAAATCTAACATTTTCTACAAGTCTTAACTAATTATTAATTATAATAAATATGTCATTATAGGCGGGCAGACTTGTCATATTTATTATTTAATTTTATATTGGTACCTAACATGTATAAATTATAATAATTTATTAAATCGATAATGATAAATATTATAAACGCGTTTGAAATTTAAAAATTTTCTAAATGACTCATCTCTGTCATCGCTAATTATTCTCGGTGAGCCGGAGAAAATTAATGGAGTCAAATTAATTCCGCGGTTCTACTACGTATACGATGACGGCGGCGGCGCGGTGGAGTAAATGATAAATACACGCCTAAAACACCATTAAGCCGGTAAAAGTTCTCACCCGCCACCGCGCGCCGTCTGTTGTAACAAAAACGGTATTTATATATTTCATAGTGTCGTCGTCGCCCACACTCTTGTGCGCGCACAAAGACTGACTGCAATTACAATGCTCATTAAAAACGTTTTGGTCGATATTTATATAACACGTAGGTATAACGTCATGACGTATTATAATGAAATTGGCTTGCTGTGTGAGATTTCGTTAGTTCTCGCATCAAACTTTGCTTATAAAGTTGATGTTTTTTGTACCGATTGTGTGTACTCATTGCTCATTTTAAATTTATACACTTTTATTTCGATATTATTTTGCTTATAATAATATGTATATATATACTTATAACTGGGGCCCGGATTTAAATGCACAAAAAAATCCTCGAAAAATTCTCTAAAAAACAGTCAAAAATGCACTTAAAAAATGTATTTTCCCTTGAAAATGGCCTTAAAAAATGCATTTCATTGCGAAAATGCACTGAAAAAAGGTCCTAGAAATTTTAATATTTTAATTTATTTTACTATTTGCCACCATCTGTCGAGTCCAGGTTAAATTCAAACTTTATAGCTATTACAAAGAGATTTATAGATATCATTAAGGAAAAACCAAAAAACATGAATAGTAATATTTTTAATTAGCCAAATTTAAATTATTGACTTGTATAATGTTCAGATATTATAAATTAACATTGTAGGTTTATTGTTCAAATATGCATTAAAACGAATAAAAATAATGAAAAATGCTGAAATATACCCTAAAAATGAAAAAACATTGAAATATGCAAAATAAAAGTTTTAGTTTTGTGGTCTCTGTCACATGAAACAAATTTTGTAGTTGGAAAGAATTTCCCTACGATTAAACGAAAAAAATATGCATTTTGCATTAAAATCCGAGCCCTAATTATAACCAATAATGGGAAACAGGGAATTGCTGCATTTCATTTAATGTTTTACCAAAATTAGTTCAAAAGTTCAGTCATAAAATAATTATTTTTTCTTTTTTATAATTATTATAAAATACAAATAATATTTCTATTATAAAAATAGATTCTTGACGACTTGACATTATATTATGTAATATTCATGTAATATACCTAATAATTAATTGGTATTGATTTGAAAAAGTCGGGAATACTTCGCTCTGTGGCTATTCTAGTTTTTCCTTTTAATGATTTCAAAAGCTATTGAGATTTTCGAAAAATAAATCTTTTTTAAATGTCACCCAAAGCCAATTTCTGTTTATAAAGTTACAGAACAAAACTCTTGAATAAGTTTTACTACACGAAAAAATGTTTACGGGGAGGGGGAGGGGGGAAGAAATAAGTATCATTGTAAAACCACTTATTGCTCCGTTTAGAGTTAAAAATATTACAACGATGATTGAATCCAATTATTTCTCGAATTTCTTTGAACATCGAGTTTCGAACACAAAAGTTCTTCAATAATTCAACTTAATACTCCCTAGACAAAAAAATTATATTTTTTCAAACATTAGCTACTATTGCACTTGTGGTTAATGTACTCACATCCACTGAAATATTAGTTAGTGTAATTTGTATGAAAATGTTTTTGTAGATAACTCCCCAATTATGGATAGTGGATTTTTTCTGTTACGTAATAGATAAATGAAATTATTGTTTTACAAATTAATTGCGATTTAAATTTTTCTTTTTTTTTGGTCATGCGAATTTATATATATATGTGTATATATATATATATATAGAGAGAGAGAATGTAATACGTTTTGTAAAATATTAATTTTTTTAAATGATATTATCGCGCTGCTGAAATATTTGTTGTATAGAAACAATAATCTCGCTTCCCTCCCCTGAATACTTAACGGGGTTTTTTTTTTTTTTCCGTGTAACATGATCCTTCCCACCCCGCCCCGTGCTCATTTGTCGCCGTGGTGGTGGTGTTTTACAAATCCGCGTGTTATAAAAATAATAATTCGTTGATAAGTGTAGTGTATAGGTAGGTATATATGGTATATGGTTTGTGGTATGAAATTAATAAATCGTAAGACGGCGAGCCCCTCCCCTCCCGCGACTACCGCCCCTCTGCCGGCACCACCGCCTGCACCGCGATAATCTCGTGTGAAGACTCGGCGCTGCGACGGCGGCGGCGACGGCGACGACGACGACGACGACAAGAAAGAGCGCCCCCCCCCCACACCATTAATACTGCCATCGCAGCAGCCGCCGCCGCCGCCGCCGCCGCGTGTGTATTCATATAGAAGCCGTTTAAAACCCCGCGCGCGCGGATCGATAGCGTTTTACAACAAAAGGCCTCCCCCCCACTTGTCCGTCCGTCCATCCGTCGTGTGACGGCGAGTGGGGGAGGGCTTTCGTAGTGGTGGTGGTGTGTGTGTGTGTGTGTGCGCGCCGTCATGCGGGGGGGGGGCGGTGTGACGGCGGCGCGCGGACCCGGGTCCCGCCGACGGTTGGTGGGCCGGAGGGGATAAGGGTCGCCTAAAGGGATTGCCCGTCGTCGTCCCGTTCGACGATGCGGAAAAACGGGAACGCGCGCGTTGACTCCGCCGCTGCCTCTCCTGTCTGTCCCTCACTCGCCGCTCCCCGTCGACCCCCCCCCCACCCCCCGTCACTCGTCTTCGCCCGGCTCGTTTTCGCTTCGTCTCTCTCGCGCTCGCCTCATCACTCTCTTGTCGCCGCCGCCGCCGCTCTCTCCGTCTCGTCAAAGGGTATAGTTTGTACGTAGTGTGTGTGTGCGCGTTTGTATATATATATATACATACGTGATGTATAGTAGTACAGTGTTACACTTCCCCCCCCCCCACTACCCACATCGCCATTCGTACCCTTCGGTGGAATGACCGATGATGGGAGCGGGGGGAGGGGGGCGGAGGGTTCTACTGCTGTACGGTGGGGCGACACGACACTTTGTCGACAGTAAAACCATCGGACCGTGTTTATCAAAGGCCATAATATAAGCGCTTTAATGTCGCCGCCGCCGCCGCCCGAGTTAAAGCGTCGTACGGTCAGCGGCGTCGTCCGTCCGAAGCACGGCGCGGACAAAGCGTGGCGGCGGCGGCGGCGGCGTTACCATGACGATAAAAGGACCCCGGAAACGTCCGGCGATTATTATTATTATTATTACTATTACTATTATACGAGACGGAGAAAAGACACGTAAGAAAAGAGGCAAAAAGAAAAATAATAAAAATAATAGTAATAAAAAAAAAACCGGACACACTTACCGTACGACGGTTGGGATTCTCTTGACGGGTGTATTGAATTTCAAAGAAACGATAAATCATTTCTTCGATTTCGAACGATTGTGAACGAGGGAAGTTAATAATATTGGAAAAAAAAATGTTAGAAAAATGTCCAAAATTTTTTTTTCGCATTTTCAAAATTTTCTTGCGCCACAATCTTTCTTATATGATTTTCTATGTTAAAATTTTCATAGAGTTCGGATCAAAAAATGATGGTTTCCGAGTCGTTTTTGTCAAATTTTGGATAGTTTTTTCCAAAAAAAAAAATTGAAGAATTGAGAAATTTAAAAAATGACCTCTCTAAAGTACAATCTAGAGTAGGGTGGCCATTCGTCCCGGATTTTCCGCGACGTTACCGATTTTAGTCTTAGATAACTCATGTCCCTGTGTCCCGAAAAAGTTTTTTTGGACATCATTTTGTACCGGTTTTGAAATTACACATAGTAATATCCTGGAATTTGACTTTACACTTAAAAAGTTTATAGGTACGTTTCTGATATATAAAACCGTTAGTTTTTGAAGAATATTCTCAGCATATAAAAGTGTATGGTGGTAATAGAAGGAAAAAATTAAAAATATTAGTTACCAATGTTTTCATGAAGATTTAGTCTATTTTGTACTTTAAACAAGTTTTTATTAGCAATGATTTTTTTTTCAGCAATAAGATTTCGACGTTTCAGCTATTTCAGCGATTCGAATTCATAATATTTAAATTTACGACAATATTATAATATTTTTAATTCACGTGTTGTCCTGCGATGCCTCGTATTTTCTTTAGAAAAATTAAAACAATCGTAGTAATTGTGTTATTGAACGCCGTTTCTACGGCCGATTTGGCGGAAATTTGGACGAATGTCGCGCGCACGTTTTATTTATTTATTTTTTATATAATCTCTACCACGTGAGTCCTACATTATAACGGGATTTCTGGTTTCCACGCCGAATCCTTTTACGGACTTACGTGCGCGTGCGTAGTGTAGTGAAGTAGTAATATTATAGTAGTGTTAGTGTTAGTGCTACGTTAGCAAGCATAATAGTACATTTCTACATAATACAATAGTATACATTTATGGTTTTTGCTATAAATCGCTCAGAGAATCTCTCGTGAAACGTATTATACGTCCAGTATTTTTATATGCTTCGACCGAGTCAGTTTAATATATTGTTGTGTAATAATTAGGGCTGTGAATTTAATGCGCTAAAAACCCTCAAAAAAATGCATTAAAAATATCAAAAAAATACAATTAAACATGCAATATAAAATGCCAAAAATTATAGTATAAAATGCACTTAAAATAGTTTTAATTTAACTTTTATATTTATATATTGATACTATAGGATATTTATATACATTAGTAGATTAAATTTTACATGCTTGAAAATATGTTTATTTAATAAAAATAAATAAATACAATTGTTGGTTGAATTTGAATTTTGTATAATGCTATTCACTTGAAATATTTTAAATTTCATGTATATACATTATACAGCCTGTGTAAAACAAAAAAATGGTTTTTGAAAGATGTTATTTGACGGGATTTAATTAAAAATACTGGAAAATGAACTAAAAATGCAAAAAAATGCACAATAAAAGTTTCATAAATGTATTTGTTTTTACATAATTCAAATTATGTACTTACAGAGCTATGTTTCATAATCACCGAAAAAAAAAAAAAAATGCACTTTCCTACAAATTCACAGCCCTAGTAATAATAAACTACCGTCGATTTCGTTGACGAGTTAACATTTTCACGTGTGGAGCATTAATGTTTTTTATTCTCATCGTACCTACTTAATATTAATGCTGCAAATCAAAATTATTTTATTTGTTTTTTCCGCTATTACTTTTTATTTTAACGTGTTTGATCCGGTCAATCTACACATGTTTGCACATTATTCGTATGTTTCATTAAATCATATTATGAGGTCCATTATCAATACTACCGAGTAAATAACTATAATAATAATAATAATGTTCGCTCATTATTTTTATGGACGTTCTCGTCTCCGCGTCGAACTCGCTGCTTTATCATATTGTGTAAAAATTAACCATAAAATCAAAGATGTAAAAATAATATTGTGCCCTGGATGAAAACGAGCTTAATTCACTGGAAACATATTTTATATAGCCGTTATTATTATTATGGTATTATATAACGACGCGCATTGTTTACTCGATAGGTTACCTAATTATTTGAGTTTGAGTAATTGAGTAGAGTAGCGTGCATCAATACATATATTATTTATTATTATATAATGATGGTATATAATGTAATAAATATTGACTGCCAACGACAACGCTTTAACTACACACACACACACACACACACACACACACACACACACACACACACACACACACTCTGTATTCATATAAACCGTTTGAAAGTTCAATTGTATTTTCATAAATAATATATTATTATAGTATACCCGTAGTACTACTACTAACCGTGTCGACATGTAATCGAATAATAATTTAAATGTATATTATTATTATTATTATTATTATTAAGGCTCGGAAGTCGTTGCATTTGCATGTTTTTTGTGAGCAATTAGATTTATTGTTAGGTAATGAGCTAGGTAATAAATATTAAAAGTTTATAGTGCATATTTTTGCATATTTGGTGATACAATTTTGAAATTTTTCAATAAAAAACAAAATTAATTCATTTTTTGAGTTTTCATTAGATATTAAATGTATTACTGTACTTTAGCCTGTGTTTCAAATCCATTTTTATGGACATTAGAAACATAAAAAAAATATAAGAAATAATGTACTTAGTTTTTCAAAGTATAAAAATTTGCTAATGGTTAATAATATTTACGATCTTTTAACTTTGATAATAATTTTAAAAATATTTGGTGGTTCAATGCAACAATTTTTAAGGTAATAACAAAGTTGTACTTAAATAAATTAAATTAAAATACATTTAATTAGGTACTTAAAGGTTTTTCAAGCAATTATTTTATTTTGTATATTTATTTCTGGAAATGTGAGTTGATTTTGCATTTTTATCATACTCTTTTGAGATATTATCTACGGAGCTTCATTAAATCCATCGCCTACTTAAGAGTATTTAGGTATGGGGGCATTGATTAATAAAATACTCGTAATTATGAAAATTTTGTTTGATAAAAAAAAAAAAAAATGCATATTTTTAGAGCATAATAATTATTGTACTTTTTTAAACGCATAAGTGCATGCATATCTAGTACTTTTTAAGAGCATTAAGTTCCGAGCCCTAATTATTATTATTATTATTATTATTATTATTATGCGGCGATGGTTTCAGTATTGTAAACAATAATTTTTGGTCAGTTTGTGCGGGGCGATTGCATGCGCGTGCGCAAACTATTTTATAATATAAAAAAAACTGCGTACATGGGGTAACCGAGAACGCGTTTATTGTGTGGATATCTGGAATATTTGCATGTAATATGGGTTATTGGCGAACAATGAAGAAAATGAATAAAAAAACCACACGGTGTAAATATAACTGCTCCTTCGCCCGCGTTGTATAGGATAAGAGGGACCCAAGGTTCTTGGGAGGATCTCTTGTGTGGCCGCGTCTTGTATTTAATCCGTCGCTCTACTGTGTGGTTTTATATAGAACGTCCTTGGTTTTTTTTTTTTTTCTACTATTATTATTATTATTATTGGCAAAGCGGTCAATTATTGTGCACCGGACCGTGTAATACTTTTTTTTTGCTATACGAGCAAATCGTGACTTGGCCACTTCGCGGGTGACCGTTTTCATTTAACTGTAGATTATTACATTATTATTAATGGTTTATAAATAGTATGCACTTATTAATATATTTATATGTAAATAAAATCCAAAAAAAAAAAAAAAAATTAATTGACAAAGAAACTGACAGAGAAAACTAAAAATCCGGATATACTTCGCACGATGGGTGTACTCCGCACGACGGGTGGTATTCTCTTGACGGGCGTATTAAATTTTAAAGAAACGATAAATCATTTCTTCAGTAAAACGATTCTGAACGAGGGAAGTTAATAATACAAAGAAGGAAGTTAATACTAGAAATATAAAATAGTAGGTTAGATACTGTTATTTAATAGTGTAAACATATACATATACATATAAAGTGTATATACATATACATGGCAGTCCGTGTGATATGTGACAACTGATAAGGCGTTATGGCTTTGAGAAATGTAATTGGGCGGCAGTCCAAAGGCTACACCGTTCTTGCACAGATATACTCGTAATTTTTTTCTTGATAATAAACGACCAAAACCCTGTTTTCTAAAAAAAATGAAGTTATCTCGTTCTTGCACGGACCCCTTCAATTACTTGTATCGTATTAAATTTAGTGTCGAAAAATACGTACGATAAGTGTTCACAGAGGAAGAAAAAAAAATAAATAAACATCATTGTAAAAACATAAGCTTCTTCACTACGTTCAGAATCTAAAATGTTCGAAAAATGTCCAAAATTTTTTTTCACATTTTCCAAATTTTCTTGCGCCAAAATCTTTTTTATAGGATTTTCTATCTATGTTTAAATTTTCATAAAATTCTGATCAAAAAATGATGGGTTTCGAGTCGTTTTTGTCAAATTTTGGGTAGTTTTTTTCAAAAAAAAAACATTGAAGAATTGAGAAATTCAAAAAATGACCTCTCTAAAGTACAGAGGCGAATCGGGTTTCAAAAAGTTATTGATCGAAACTTTTGGACAAGTATTTCTATACGAAAAGTTTGTACACAGAAAAAAAAAAATAAATAAAAATAAACATCATTGTAAAAACACTAGCTTCTGCACTTCATTCGGAATCTAAAAATGATATTGTCAATTTTTAACCTTTAAAACTTCATTTAAAACCGAAAGTTAAACTTTTTGAACGTTTTTATACAGATTTTCCCTGCTTGCTCGCGCTCGCGTTTAAATAATCGTTTTGTTCCGGGCTAGGGGAAAATGTGTGTTTATGCTAATGGGACTTTAAATTTCACACTTGAGACTATACGGTTTTTGTAATTATGTGTTTAAGATGCGCGTGTATGTATATAATATTATTATAATGAATATAATACCCTACCCACGCGTGTTCACGGTCGAAAAGAAGAATGACGTGCCAAATTTATGAATGGGCGTCACCCACCCTAAAACCGTTTTGCTCTCAGAAACGACGACTCCTCACGTTTTTCGAGGTGTGTAAAACCACCAATTCAACCCTCTTTTCTTACGCCGAAAGACCGTATAATTTTTTAATATAAAGAGAAGTCTTTCCCCCCCCCTCCCCCGTGCACACGGAGGGAGTGGAATGTATAATTTTTATACCAGCGCAACGTAAAGTAATTACTATTTTGAAAATAACTTTGTATTAAACGCGATCTCTATAATGAAATTCATAATATTATTATTTATGCCAAAAAATGACATTCATATATAATATAATTTACGCTGGAGTTTTACTTAAAATTCCATCTATTATTATAATGTATTATTATGGTTTTGGGGGTTGCTAAAGTACTTAATATAATTTAACGACGTTATAATAAATTAAAATCATATTTATTTAATCAAATAATTGGTCGATGAGGATAAAATAAAACGTGTAATCAATATTGTTTTTATCTTTTTGTAAATATTTATCACAAATTGATATGAGTAAGACTCATAATTTTAAAATTTGAGTTGTAATTTCCTTTTTATTAAATACATTTTTTTTTTTTTTTTATAAAAATTGCCTTCGTTTAGTATGCGATAAAAATATCTAATGGGTGAAATGCTATTATTACGATTGTTATTTTCGGAATATATTATATTAGGAATGTTTGTTGTCGCTCGATATTCGAATTATAAACATTGTTTTAACTTTACATTGATTAAAAGTCAACGCCCCAACACCGGTATACCCACATCGCAACGTCGTGTATCGTACACACTATTAATCCCGAGGGATCTCATTTTTTACATAGCTTTTTGTTTTTTTTTTTTTTTATAGCTTTTGGTTAATTTCCACCCCCGTAAACGTATTTTATTATTTATTATTATTATTCACCGAGCCAGTGCACTTTTAAGGGATGGTAAATTTTGTTTTCGCAGTAGAAAAAAAAAAATAACATAAAGCCGGACATACTTCGCGCACGACGGGTGTGATTCTCTTGACGGGTGTATTTAATTTTAAAGAAACGATAAATCATTTCTTCAATAAAACGATTTTGAACTAGGGAAGTTAATAATATAAATAATAAATGAGAAAAAAAAATGTTAGAAAAATGTCCTTTTCTCAAAATCTTTCTTATACGATTTAATTTTAATTTTATTTATTTATTTATATATAATTAACACCCCAAAGGGGTAAATAGTACAGATAAGTATAAGAATCAATAATACATGTTTAGGCTATTTGAATACAACACAGAGAAGAGAAAAAAAATTCGTATACATAATATATCTTAGTTACATCATATAATAATAATTATAAAAAGAAAAAAAAATTATGAAATATTCAGTACAATATTTTTTAATTTAGCAATTGAGTCAAAACAAAAATCAAAATTTTGTATTTTCTATCTAAGTTTAAATTTTTATATAGTTTGGATTAAAAAAATTGATGTTTTCCGAGTCGTTTTTGTCAAATTTTGGGTAGTTTTTTCCAAAAAAAAATCGAAGAATTGAGAAATTCAAAAAAATGATCTCTCTAAAGTACAATCTAGAGGTAAATCCGGTTTTGGACAAGTATTTCTATACGAAAAGTTGTACACAGAAAAAAAAAAATAAACATCATTGTAAAAACACAAGCTTCTTCACTCGGGTTTAGAATCTAAAATAATAACGGTGTTGAAATGAAAAGTTCACTTTTTCTCTCCGACGACGCCCGTGTTAAATATAAATTGAAAATTATTTTACACGGCATAATAATAATATACGGCTTTACTTCGCTACTGTTCCATAATAATAATAATATACACTACCGCAAAAACATAAAATTCATCAAACATCACGTCGTCGTGCAGTGTTTAATCGCACCGAAGACGTCATAATAATATTCTTGCAGCACACTGCCTTTACCACCTATTTATTATTTATATATATATATATATATTGCTGATCGTGTGTGCTCCAATGACTGTTCAGGTATTCGCTTCTTATCGCGGTAACAACATATATGTATTTTTCGTGTTTCGCTCTATATAAAAAAAAAAAAAAAAACGTGCTCGGCAATCGGACACCATTCGTTTTCGTATCGCGCGCACAAGTAGTATGCTTCGTCGTCATTCTGCCAAGGGATTTTCGCGACGTCGTTATTGTTGTTACTATCATCTCTCGCAACGTGTTTTCCTCCTCCGTGAATTTCGTTCGTATCGCCTTCGGTTTTTTTATTTTTTGAAACACAAATAGTAGTTTTAAAGATTTCGAGTGTTGTTGTACTCCATAAACGTGTGTGTGTGTGTGTGTGTGTGAATCGTGTAGTCGTCGCGTTTCATGTGTCAATAATATACAAATTAGATGATAATATTTCACAACAGCGTGTTGTTGTTTCGTTCCGGTACAAATTTTATTTATTTTTTTTTTTCGCGTTATTTACACTGGCGGCGGGAGTTTATTGTTAAAAAAAGTAATGACTTTTCGACGAGAGACAATTTTGTGAAATTATGTTTTTCCAGTATTTCATAATCTCCTGCTCATAAGAACTATATAACATGTATATTATATTTACCGCCGTTGTGTTATGTGCGAGATCAAAACGCCTCGATTGTTTAAACGTTTCAAAGAGTCTGAGGTGTCTGTTGTTCGAGGCCGCGTCCGTTACTTACACGTGTGGATAAAATTGTAAAAAAACTATAACCGTGTGCCTACGAATCTCGATTTGAAAGAAAAGAAATCAATACAGCGGCGCGCGGTGTATTCATGTGCATAATAATATAATGGACACAAGGAGAGACTATTTTTACTATTAAATTTTGTTAATCCCCGTGCTGCAAGGTCGATGTGATACAGTTTTTTTTTTCGTTTTTGACGCCGCCGTGGACGTATTATTATTATTATTATTATGGACGACGACGACGATGATATTATGAGATACGAATCACTAAGAACAATACAAGTAAATACACGAACTGTTATAATTATTCTTATTATTGCTCCTCTTAGCTAGTAAATTTTATTTTTTTTACCAAAGGGTTTGTGCGTGCGGAAAATACCGTTTGCAGATACTTGTGTGTATACTACTAGGCTGTGTTTGTAAATAATACCTACGTATACTGTATGAAAATGTTAAACGATAAATAATTTTTTGTCTCTTTCGATCAGGAAACGATTTTAAAGCGGTCGGTGACGCGTAAAAATACGTATATTAATATATCCCACCTGGTCAGTGTAACGTTACACCACTTGAACTCTCATTGCTTTGACTGCTTAGATGTCTATAATAATAATTATGATAATAATATCACATTTTT
This sequence comes from Stegophylla sp. TES_Ste_2020, assembly GCA_025469315.1. Taxonomy (NCBI): domain Eukaryota; kingdom Metazoa; phylum Arthropoda; class Insecta; order Hemiptera; family Aphididae; genus Stegophylla; species Stegophylla sp. TES_Ste_2020. The sequence continues at coordinate 10,790 of JAIPRM010004394.1, read as the reverse complement.
CTGTGTAATATATTTTAACACCATATTAAAATAAGAGTGAAATTCTATAATAAAGCGTTTGTTTGCTGTTCTTTAGCGTAGTATTTATAATCGTGTCCGTTTTAAATAATAAGATCTTCTAATAGGTTGTAGTACAGTTTTCCCAAACCGTTTTTCTCAATCTAATTTCTCAAATTTCAATATTTACCAAAAAAACAACCTTCCAATATAAATGGTCATAATTTAAAATTTTAACTGTTTTTTATTTTAGATTCTGAACGAAGTGAAAAAGCTAGTGTTTTTACAATGATGTTTATTATTATTATTTTTTTCTGTGTACAACTTTTCGTATAGAAATACTTGTCCAAAAGTTTCGATCAATAAATTTTTGAAACCCGATTCGCCTCTAGATTGTACTTTAAAGAGGTCATTTTTTGAATTTCTCAATTCTTCAAAGTTTTTTTTTGGAAAAAACTACCCAAAATTTGACAAAAACGACTCGAAAACCATCATTTTTTGATCAGAATTTTATGAAAATTTAAACATAGCAAGAAAATTTTGAAAATGTGAAAAAAAATTTTGGACATTTTTTTTTCTTATATCATTAACTTCCTTTGTTCAGAATCGTTTTACTGAAGAAATTACTTATCGTTTCTTTAAAATTTAATACGCCCGTCATGCCCCTTCGTGCGAAGTACACCCATTTTTATATTATTCATTAAATTTTTTACATGACGAGTTTATTGATAGCAATAAATTATATTACTCCATGCCATTGGTCATAATTTAAAATTTTAATTATTTCATTTAACAATAAGTAATTTCTTATATTTGATAAGATGTATTGATAGATTTGGTAGTGTTAAAAATAACTTTTGGGAAAAACGGTATTGAGAAAGAGAACTTTTGGGAAATAAAAAAAATGTGAAAAACAAATTGGGAATGGGTGTCTCCCTACCCTTCTATATGTTTCTAGGAGGTGATAATATTATCTACGGTAGATTTTTTCTTCTTAATTCACAGTCAAGTTACAGGATTAAGTGCATGTATTAATTATTTTAAATATTCAATCGGTTCGTGTAAAGTTAATTTGTGCACTCTGTTGTCTAAAATATTATATTATTGTTATTTCCATTATTTAATTTTCAATATTAATCATATATTATTGTTTCTTATGGTTTTTGTCGTCTCGAGCACAATATTTCATTTAACGCCTCGGTTAGCCGGGTGAAGTGTATCACTAAAGGGTTTATGATAACGGCCACAATGGCACGCGTGGGAGAACAAGAAGGGGTGGATTTTAACCATTAATCACCGGAATATAACAACAGCTCTACAGGTATATTCCGCTTAGAACTTATTCCTCCCGGTCGTCTTTCTGGATGTGTTTAACCAATATTTCGAAATCGTTTACAATGAACCCCCCATTAAGTGTAATTACTAAGGCTAGGAAGTTGTTGCGTTTGCATGTTTCTTGTGAGCAGTTTAGATTTATTGCTAGGTAAGCTAGAAATTCATTTCATATCACTGCGTAATAAATATTAAAAGTTTATTGTGCATATTTTTGCATATTTGGTGATTTTGTAGTTTTGGGAGCATATTTCTTAATTTTACAACTTTTTAAAGCATATTTGATGATAGAATTTGAAATTTTGCAATAAAAAACAAAATTAATTCATTAGATATTAAAATGTATTATTGTACTTACTCTGTGTTTCAAATCCATTTTTATGGACATTAGAAACATAAAAAAAAAAAAATATAAAAAATAATGTGCCCTAATAATTACAGTCAACAAAGTGTTCGATAATAATTTGTATCGTAAAATCCGAGATATAATCGCGCGTTGTCGACCTAATCAATAATTATCATAGCCGTGTCGGTAATTACGTTTTCAAATCGAGTATTGAATATCGGTTTACAATTATTTAAATGATTAAACTACATCGAACGACACGACGAATGGGGTTTCAATATTAATGTATAAAGACAGCTGAGCCGTTATTATTATTTTTTTTTATGGTCATGTTTTAATGTGGTTTTATTGAAGCGAAAGAAAGAAAGAAAAAAAAATAATGGATGTCACGTAAAATTCTAATTGTTTTAACGAGGTATTTTATTGATTTTTTTTTTTTCTCTCTCTCTGTTCTAACCTAGGCCTTGAACAGTTCGATTACATCGAACGGTAAATCGATGACGGCACTTATCTGGATATTGGGTTCAATACTTAGTCATAATGTCATTTATAACGATTAAATGCAGTTGACAATGCAATATTAAGTGATAATAAAAAATAATCCTATTGCAAAAATGTCATTATCTTTATTATGATCATGATACGTACTTATTTATATCTTAATAGTTTGTTAACTTCAATGAATGCCACGATTGTGAAGCGACGACGATCGCATATCAATAATAATAATAATAATTATCAGTAGTTGACTCGTTTTGTGCTGTAGCGGATAAAAAAATATATTTATATGAGCTTATATTATAAAAGTAATAATAATATTGTGATAATGTGTTTTACAGCAATATGTAAACTTAATAGTATTTATTATAATCAGGAAATCATAAAAAGAATCTTCTCCGTTTACACGTGGTATTTATAATAAAGTACATAAAGTTTATAATAATAAAAAAAAAAATACTGATTTACCTGATTTACTATTATGTTATTGAAAATAGAAAATAAACCCAATAAAATATTGATCGGTTGTTTTGATCTTTTTCGTTCGTACAAAGATCTGAAAGATAAATTACACACATTTCAAACAAAATTTTTTACAAAATTTAACTTGAAACCGGAAAATTCAATTTATGCGGTTTTATTTCCACTGTCAATTGAATTACGGGAATTCGACTCCAATAATAATTATTAGGGCTGTGAGTTTGTAGGAAAGTGCATATTTTTTTGGTGATTGTGAAACATAGCTTTTTAAGTACATAATTTGAATTATGTAATAACGAATCCATGTATGCAATTTTTATAATGCATTTTTTGACGTTTTTAATTGTTTAGGTCATTTTTTTGCATTTTTAATTAAATTTCGTCAAATAACATCTTTTGAAAACTTTTTTTTGTTTTATACAGACTGTATATATGTCAAATTAAAAAAAAAAAAAAAATTTAAATGTTCCTGATGAATAGCATTATATAAAATTCAAATTCAACTAACAATTTTATTTATTTATTTTTTTGTTTTATTAAATTAACATATTTTTAAGCATTTAAAATTTAGTTTACCAATGTAGTAATGTATATAATATCCTATAATATCAATATAAATATAAAAGTTAAATTGAAACTATTTTAAGTGCATTTTATACTGTAATTTTTGGCATTTTATATTGAATTTTTTGCATTTTAAGTGCATATTTCATTGCATTTTTTTGACATTTTTAATGTATTTTTCAAAGATTTTTAGTGCATTTAATTCACAGCTCTAATAATTATTAAAATAAGCCGCGGGCTTTTTAAAATTATTATTATTTTTTTTTATAATTTCAGTAACTTTTAATAACACAAAGTTTTGTTGTATTTATTTGGGTAATTTTTTTTAAATATCATTTTAAAAAGTCGTATTTTCTCATTGCCGGTGGCGGTATTTTGAAAATTTCTCTCGAGTGACTTTTTTTTATCTTATTTGTTGTACTTTCCCGTATGCTGGTAATACCTGTCCGTGTGGTAGACATTTTTGAAATTAATAACAATAGTTCGTACACTGATGAGTAATAATTGATTAAGAGCGAAACGATAAACGGAATAAATGGCCATATACGTTTTTAATGATAATTTAATAAATGCCGAACCGGTTTTCTCTACAGTGTCCGTAGCTTCTAAAAGTATTCGTAGTATTTTTGCCGTCGCCTCAATGGCGACCATCGGCAGAATGCAGTTTTTGTTTCATCCAGCGACACAATAATCTCCTGTTGTCGTTCCCGGGGAACGGAAAGAAAAAAAAAAAAAAGGATATTTATTTTTTATTCGAGTGAGATAAAAAAAATTATTGCGTCCGTATTATTATTTAACACACATCTGAGAGTATAGTATAGTTATGTGTTTGAGCAATAGCGGCATAGTAAAATACCAAAAAAAAAAAAATAAATAAATAAATAAATGCCGTCTCGTCTGGAAGTTATTCGCCGCCTCGTTTCTACCAGAACCGTGTGAATACATACATTTCATAAGCCTCTTCAAACGAAATCCCATTGTTTTAACCGATTGAATTTGTTTTACCAAAGATTTTGTGTTAATAAATACGTACGAGCAGTGATGTTCCCATCAAATTTGTTGAGAGTATACGCTGCTGCACCTCCCTCGAATTTTTTTCTAATGTGAAACCCCCCTTTTTTGATTTTCCAAAAAAATCGCGAGAGTATACTCCCCTATGGGGGAACACTACTGCATACGAGAGTCGTTTAAGGCTTGATTGAGGAAGTTGTGGAGTTGAATGTCACAAGTCGTGTCCATAGTTTTTTGGGAACATTACCTATTGTTTTATATACACAGTGGTTTGGTACGTAATTGCAGTTCGCATATAAACGGTTGTGATAAAATGAGTTTTTACCAACAGAAAATATATCTGTTATAAATAAAATGCTTTTTTAAAATTTAAAACCCTTTGTGAAGGTTCGATACGAGATAATGTTTCTGAAACATTGTTAATGTTATCATTTTTAATGTCAATATTATTTTCATGTCAATCGAGTTTTTTTATTCTCTATGTCATTAAGTAGTAATATCATATTACGTCTATAATAAGGTATTATACTTCGATTTCATTATCGGGATACTTACAATTTTATATTACATTAATAATTAAAATAAGTTTATATATTATATTTAATGTGATATTTGCAATTATAGTTTTTCTAAAATTACTGAAGTGTCTTTACGATTATGTTTATTATTATTTTTATTTTTATTTTTTTCTGTGAACACTTTTTCATATGGATCAACTTGTTCAAAAGTCTTGATCAGCGGCAACTTTTTGAAACCGAATTTGTCTCTAGTTGGTATTTTAGAGAGGTCATTTTTTTTGGTTTTTCAATTATTCCTCATTTTTTTTTTCAACTACCCAAAATTTGACAAAAAAGTCTTGGAAACCGTAGTTTTTTGATCCAAACTCTATAAAAATGTGTACGCATAGATAGACAATAGTGTGAGAAAATTTAGAAAATGTAAAAAAAAAATTTGATAAATTTTTTTTTCTTTTCTTTATTTATTAGAAAAATAAAAGTAAAGTAATGGTTAGACAAGAAAGCCAGACATACTTTGCACCGCGGATGTTCTTTACTCTTCGGGTCAGATACTCTTGGTGGATGTGTTGAAAATTACGACTATTATTGTTCTTTATATTATTAACTTCATTCGTTCAGAATCGTCTTATTGAAGAAATGATTTATCGTTTCTTTAAATTTCTACACATTCACCAAGAATGTCTAACCCAAGGAACGAAGAATATCCGTGGTGCGAATTATGTCCGACTTTCTTGTTTGTACCTATTACTTTTTATAAAATTCTTTCATTTTTTTTTTTTTTTTTGTTCTTTATCAGTTTCTAGTTATAATAGTTATAGTTATACACAACTTCAGTTAATTACGTTTATACATTTTGAGTATATTTTTGAACGTAACTTTTAAACGGTTTTAATATCTAATAAACAATTAGAATTTTTTTTTGCTACAAAAAGTTATTACAATTATTTTTATTCACGAAGTACAATCAAAATAAACGAATAAAAACAAAAAACAGACCTTTTGTGAAGTGCTTTCTCGGGTCGATTGTTTTAGTTCTTTTCAGATAAAAAAAAACTTGTGTTTTGCTTTCCGATTATTTTAATTTAATTTTTATTCGCCATAAAACTTTTCTGTTTTTTACTTTTATTCATTTTTTATTTTTATTTTTTTATGTTTTCGTCTGGCCTCATCTCAGCCCGTTCGTAGCATCCAGCTAAATCGTCACGCGTTTGCCAACGGCGTAATACGAGTACAAAAAGGGTTATATGTACATGAGCCAGCTTCTCAGATGTACCCGTTGTCGGAGGAAGATAGCATGACGTCCCCAGGTACGTTTTTTTTTTTTTTTTTTTTTTTTCTAAAAAATTGTCTTTTAGGAGATATTTGGGAACTTCTTTTACGTGTACGCATCATGTGTATGCGGACAAAACATGATTGGACACGATAAGGTCAACACATTCGACTTCTTACGTCCAATGACCTCCACATCATTGTTACAAATATGATATAATAATAACACGTTCGTTTTACCGTGTAAAATAATATCATATACTCAAATAAAAATATATATCATATCATGTGTGACATTCTGATTATTGTCGATTATGCGACATTTGGCAGTGGAAAAATTAAAATATTATGCAACATGTGTTGTTAAATGTGTACGTTTTATATAGACAGGCACTTGGGTTGACACATATATTCCTACATTTCTGTTCTTTTTTATTTTAATTTATATTTTTATATAATACACTTGTGTGTTTTTAACGAAGCTAATTAATCTAATATACCTCTTAATCATTTATTACTACTACAGTCATGGTGTAATACTGGTTTTATATTTAGATACTTAAAATTAAAGGAAGTGGCTAAATATTATAGTGTAGGTATATATATATATATATATATATATATATATATATATTCATTTTACAAAACAAATTTATAATATATAATATTACCTTGAATAAATCTTTAGAATATGTTTCGCATGAAATGTCAAACAAAAAGAATTATAATCCCATCATGATAAATTTATACATTTTGCTCAAGATTTTATGAAATCCCAAAGATAGTGTTGTAGCCTACTTTATTATAATATACTACAGGATGTTGGTTTACACGAATACACAATATATACGTCTTAGTGTTTTTTAATTTTTAATTTGTTGCTTTTTGAACTAAAAGTTAATTGTTTCTAAAATTCAAAATATTTCTGAAATTATTCATTTTTCAAAAAAAAAAATAATACATTTTTGTTTTTTTAAATGTTAAGCGAAAATATTATTACATAACAGTTTTATATGTTACCGCAATGTATTTTTTTCTGTACGGTTCACTGTATTCACTAACAAATTGAACTTTAGAATACTTTGTTTTTATTTTATTTTTGAATATGACATATGCGCTCAGGTGTTATGCTGCAATAATCATTTTCGCAAAAATTATTATTATTATTAATGCCATTGAGCCTCGCATTATTAATATTTTTTCTGCAAAGTTCGTTATTTTTACCTAATAATAATTTCTATATACACTGCTATACTATACATCGTTGCCATAATGTGTTGTATATATATGTGTGTGTGTGGGTAAACTATATGTATGCGCCAGTAAAGTTGTATTAATTATCAATCAAAAATATAACTATTTTTTTATAAACATATAACTGCCATTTATGGTAAACGATTTATGAATTTGCGATTTTGATTAAGTCTTTTATTTTCACGACCGTTCGTATAATCTGTATACAATTTTTTGTCATTGTTTGTGCACCTTTTTTTTTTTTTTTTTTTATAATATTTAAGGCTCGGAAGTTGTTGCATTTGCATGTTTTTTGTGAGCAATTAGATTTATTGCTAGGTAAGCTAGAAATTAATTTCATGACACTACGTAATAAATATTAAAATTTTATAAGTAGTGCATATTTTTGCATATTTGGTGATTTTGTAGTTTTAAGAGCATATTTCTTAATTTTACAACTTTTTAAAGCATATTTGATGATAAAAAAACAAAATTAATTCATTTTTAGAGTTTTCGTTAGATATTAAAATGTATTATTGTACTTACTCTGTGTTTCAAATCCATTTTTATAAACATTAGAAACATAAAAAAAATATAAGAAATAATGTACTTGGTTTTTCAAAGTATAAAAATTTCCTAATGGTTAATAATTTACGATCTTTCTTAACTTTGAAAATATTTAGTGGTTCAATGCAACAATTTTTAAGGTAATAACAAAGTTATATCTAAATAAATTAAATTAAAATACATTTAATTAGGTACTTAACGGTTTTTTTTTTAGGTTTTTCAAATATATATATATATATAATTTAATGAAAAAATTAATTTAATTCACGAAACGTTTTTCAAGCAATTATTTTATTTTGTATATTAATTTCTGTAAATGTAAGAGTTGATTTTACATTTTTATCATATACTCTTTTGAGATTATCTACGAAGCTTCATTAAATCCACCTGCTTAAGAGTGTTTAGGGGTATGGGGGCATTGTGTAATAAAATACTCGTAAAGTGCATATTTTTTTAGAGCATAATTGTACTTTTTTAAGCGCATAAGTGCCCTAAATTAATATTATTCTTATATATATATATATATCGGTCATCAATACTCGCCCACGTGTATAATATTTCTGTTTTATTTTTTCACTTTTATATTGGTAGGGTGTAGATAAATTGCTATTTATAACACGTATGTCGTCGTCGTGTACGTGCCGATTCTTGGGATGCATCGTCGTCGTCGTCGATCCGAATAGAGAGAGAGATGGTGCAGGTGCGCACGATGAATCACTTTAGTTCCCAAACATATTATATGTATATGTACTGACAAACACACACACACACACACACGCGTGTACATAATAAACGTATTTCTCAGAACGGACTCCGGCGGTGTGTTCAATGGGTTGACCGTAACAATGTAGTAACTATATGACGTGTTGTGTATAATGCGTACCACCACCAGACGTTTTTGTTGTGTCCATTGATAACGGCTTAGCGCCGCCCTTATTTTTATCAAAAGGGACTTTGCCACGTAGGGAAACGATAAAAATCGTCACTAAACCGGAATACGGGCTATGGGGTGTACACGTATACGTGTATTGTTCTGTATTTTTGTATTCTGTACACACGTGTTTTTTTTCCCGTAGTCATCTTTTACACCCAACCACCCTGCAGGTTTCAGTATGATATTTTTAACGTTCACGAGATGTAGAAAAATAAATGTGTAACTAAAACATAAATTAAAAAAAAGTACATTATCGGGGAAAGTGCCTGTGCAACTTGTGTTTTAAATGAGTTCAACGTGACGACTTCAAATGTGTGATGAAACGTTTAAATCACGACAGACAAATAAGAAACACATATTATGTACTCAAGGATAATAACGTGCATACATGTTTAATATATATACGAATAATAATATGTACTCATTCATCATAGGTCGTGATCGAAATTGCACTAAAAGAAAAAAACTACTCTAAACTATATTGTTAGGGTAATTATCATGTTTTCGACTGTAGCCATTATGAATTCGTGTTTTGTTCCCAGGTCGCAGATACTCACTACTAGACAACTTCAGTTTAAGTTGTTATTATTTTTGAACGCTTGTTTATAATATAGTTTTTTTTTTTTTTTTTTTTCCATATGAATTGTTGTAATCACGTTGTATCATTTTACTATCAAAACGTTCTCTATTGTGATATAATACTTAAAAAAAAAAAACGTTGTATCTGATTATGATACAGCAGTAATATTAATTTGGTTGTACCTCTCTATCGAGAGTAACTTATATATACTTCAATAAATTTCCATAAATAATATTTGAAAGCTATACTAATAATTATGATGTATTAACGTTGTGATTAAAGTAAATACTAATAATTATGCGCCGTTATCAACATGCACACATTTTTATTCCTCGCAGTCCGCGTGAGATTGATTTTCATATTTTATAGAAACTCGAAAATATTGTTGTTTTAATTTACGTGTACATTAATATATTATTTCACATTTTCGGAGACATTGCGCCGATCGGAGAGGGGATAATTTTTTTTAAAATCGCGTAGTAAACACTAAAATATAGAAATTTTTTTCCTGCCCGACTTCTTAATTTTTCAGGAAAATAATATAGTGTGTGCACCATTTATATGTACAGTTAGTGTATTATAATCGTATAATATACTAAATCTGTTGCCGTATAATATACACAATGACTTTGGTAATAATAATTATTATACTATACTATGGTTCACCTGACCAAGGGACACGATGGCGGTGTGTACATGATGTGGCAACGTCGCTAGTAGTTACAAGTTACCTGAAAAAAAAAAAAAAAAACAGCCGATCCATTGTGGACGCTAAACCGGTTTTCGTTCCGGACGACACCTGTACACCGCCTACATTTCGTATTTTATACACACACACACACACACACAAGCAACAACAAAACGTAAATTAAAATATATATATATATATATATTTACGTATCCTTTTGCTTTCTCACGATCCTTGGACACACACACACACACACACACACATACCACATGAAGAGTTGACGACAATATTCGTCTTCGTACTCGTTCTCGATGAATGTTTTTCTAAATGGGGTATGTTAAGATTATCATGTTTTTTTTTTGTTTTAC